>PXOD01000415.1:0-21046 GCA_003012165.1 Paramyrothecium roridum
GTAATATAGACATGATAAAAAATTTGGTATCAAAATGTCCAGAACGCCATGCTCCGTTTTATGAACAGCCAAAAAATGTTTGAAAAAGGAGCCCGGAAAAAGGGCCATGTAGAAGGAAATTATGCACCCCATATTAAGCAGCTGGCTGCCGTTCATCTCTCTCAGGTTTTCTGACAGCGCCTCACGCCGTCATGGGTACTCGAAGGAAGCTGTCATTTGCTAGTGATGGTGCGGTAGCAGACAAGCTGGATCGGCGCATCAAGCCCATGGCCAGCACCACCTTGGTGGGCGTGAAGAAGCCGACGTCGGGCATGTGGAAGGCATAGGGTTGCGGCTCGTTGGCGCAACCAGGAACGCCGGCGGGCTGCTTCTTAGCAGGTGCCTCTTGCAGAATTTTTTGTATTCTGGCTTCCATTGCCTGTGGAGTTGAAGCCCGTGTTAGTCAATTGCTGCAACAATGGGTGCTGTAGGGATGAGAGAGGAAGCTGCTTACCTTTTGGGCGGCGAGGGCCTGGACCTTGCGGGCTTCACATCGAGCGGCCTGCCGTCTCAACAGTTCTGCCCGCCAGGCATCAGCGGCCTTCTGTCGAAGCAGCTTCTGTGTGGGGCTGACTGGCGTGTACTTGCGAGAGCTCTTGCTGCGACGTTTGATGTGTGCTGGTGTGCTTTTGGCGGTTGTTGGTGGTGAGGTTGATGCTGGGGATGCAGCAGCCGTTGAAGCATTACGATTGGGGTTCAGCGGCGAGGACACCGGCGGTGCATGGGCATGACGGAAGGGCCTCGCGCTGGTCGTGGTGCTAGTGGTGATGATGGTTTGTGTAGTGGCCATTGTGGATGTGTAATATATGGCTGATGCTGAAGCGAATTGGCCTTTGGAGGAGACCGACGACCACGGTCTGGACTTGTTTCTAGATGATGGACGAGAAAATGAAGGGAGGCTGGAAAAACAAGACGGAAATGGATGAAACAAACACCAGGCCAACAATGTATCAGGTTCGCCTTCTTCGCCACGAGGGAGACAATGAAGAAGGAAATAGGAAGCCGGAGACTGAGAGACGAGGGAGGCAAAAAGGTAGACGAGAAGCGGACGGTGCTGGCATCTTATCACCGGCTCCGTCTGGCATTACAAGTTCATAAAACCTAGATGCAAACACGACTGGCTGCTCCTACGTAAGGTAAGGTAAGGTAAGGTAAGGCATGTAGCTGATGATGGGAGGGGGGGGGGGGGTGGTTTGACCAGCACGTGTGGAGAGGATGCAACCTACGCATGGTACAAGATTGGTAAAGATGGGTGGGATGCAGTCAGTGTGGCCCCTGCTTGATGCACAGCTTCGTCTTCGCCAAGAGGAGGCCATTGACCCGGGACGTCTGTGTGTAGGTACCTGACAGCATTCTGCGCCAACCAAGGTAGATTACGTGCTCGACGTGTGTCGTACGTGCGTAAGAAAGCGAGGGTGAGGGCGAGGGCGAGGGGCAGATAATCATCGGTGCCTGTCCTGGCAGCGTGTGTGCGGGAGGGGACCGCAGAGGCACAGTCGCATCACGATGTGGCCAGGGGTGGGTGCACACGCGCGTGCGGTGCCTGTGTGTAAGTAAGGTACAGTAAGTAGACTACCGTAGGTGAGATGGGTGAGGTGGGTGAGGTGGGATAAGGATTGAGGCTAGCCCCATGAGAAATGGAGATGCGGAAGATGGGAGATGGAGAATGGGAGACGAATGCAGGGCGCCGATTTGGTCAACGAGACTTGGCATGTTAACTTGGCAGCTGGACGCGGCAGGTCGTCGAGCAACTGCCAGCCAGCACTTTGAGCCAGGAATGGGATCGCAGCTGCAGAGACCCAGTGCCCCGGGTAAACCAAACCAAACCAAACCAAAGCAACCCAGCCAGGTACCCAAGGTGACCAACAGGCCAACGGGAGAGACTCCCCCATCCCCCAATCCCCCATGGACAAACCTAAAAATGCCCTCCCCGCGTGAGACGGGATTCTCTGAAACAAGAGATCGTCAGCCCTTCCCACCCTCTCCCTCTGTCTCCCCTCTTTGCCCATGACGCAGGCACCAATGGAAGTCTTCTGCAACATCCCGGACGACTTCTGACAGGGGGAGGATGGAAGGAAGGAAGGCAGTCAGACAGGCAGAGAGGGGGAGAACTTCCGAAGCCTGGTTATACCTTTCCGCCAGAACCCTCAAATCGGAAAAAATGTGTAGATTGGGGCGGGTCCACGCCCCCGATTTGCTGACAAGTTGACAAGGGCAAGGAACAAGAAACCTCACAGAACGAGAGGCGGCGTTTGTCAGGACTCACGTTTCCGCCATGTGGCTCTTCGCTAGGGCCGCCCATCAGCCCTCGGCGCACCTCGCCCGTTACCGTCCTCCCACGGAAGGCGGCTGAGGCGGAGGAGAACCGAGGAGGAAACCTGGCTTTCCTCTTCATCGGGGAGGGAGGGGGACACGTCTTGCTGGCACCAAAGCTTCGGCTCTCGCGTGTGGCCTTTCAGTTTTGGGAAATGTTCTAGTAGCATTTTCCTTCCAACGAGGCTAAGATCTGACGAAAGATCTTCTGTCTCACCGCATGGAACACGCTCGGAAAGCAGAAAAGAAAAAAAGAAACAAGCACAACTCGGATGGAGACTGGCGTCAGAATAAAAATAGAACACTGTAAACAAGATCGCATCAACGAGATGCCCGATGGACCTCTCCGCCTTCGGATCATGGAGTATCACAGACCCAGTCTGCTACGTCAACAACGCAAGGCCACACGGCACGCATTCCCCAGGAGGCACGAGAGAGCGGAAGTATGCCATGTACTTTGTAATGACGGGTCTGCTAACTACTGCAAGCGAGTGAATCATGTTCTGTATCCTTTCTCCAACGCCATTATTATCCTGGTCAAAAGATGAATGAAAAAAAAATTATGCCCGGATCTTGTACCCAATGTCCGCAGCGCAGCGTGCACCCGCTCCGCTCTCCGCTGCTTGTCAGTTGTGCGAGCGTGTTCGCTCGCTCCACACGTTTGTCGTCTATTCGCTGATGAAAGTCGCCTCGGAGAAGAGCTGGCCCTCCTCGGAGATCTCCTCGTCACCAACCTTCAGCTTGAGGATTGTCTTGGGAGTAAACTGCCGTAAGACCACATGTCAGCAAAAAATTGTCGCACAGCCAAAATAAGACAGCGAACGGTTCGGCTGTAGCCAGCGTCCCGGGGCCTCAAGAAAAATATTACTGGCCCTGGCGCACGCCGGGCGGCGGGGGACTTAATACGAACCTGGTAAATGTAAGGCTTGGTACCGGCGGCGCCAGCCACAATCGACTTGACGAAGCCCGGAACTTCAGCCATCACGTCAACCTTGTCCGTGCGGGTGCTGAAGTCGCCTTCGAGCAGAGCTTCAACGGCTTTGCCGTCCTTGTTCTTGCCTGCCCAGGTGAACTTGACAGCCTTTGGCTCAGGCCAGTTAGTTTCCGGGTCCTCCGCGACCGCGGTGTGGGTGGCGGTGCTATCGCAGTTCACACTGATAATCTCATCATCCTTGACCAAGACGCCCACCGTGACCTTGGTCGACCCGTAGGACGGGGGTGTCGTGAACTCCATCAGGATAGCCGAGTGGTTGGGCCCCTGAAAGTCGACAAAGTTCCATCGAGCCGCCGCGTGGTGTGGCTTCATGCCCTGCAGGGCATACACATACATGGCGCGGCCCTTGAAGTCGATAGGGCCATCCTTGGTGGTGATGCTACCCTCAGCGACGCAGCGTGGCCAGAACACGTGCCTCATCGAACCCCACGGCTTGGACAGGTCTGTGCCGAACAACGTCTTTCCCGACGTGCCGGCCTGGACGGCTGGCGTCGTCCTGGTGATCTTCAGGTTGACGATTGATCGCTCATCGTTCATGCTCTTGATCGTGTACGACTTGCCATCCTCCGAGAGCTCGACCGCGCAGTCGTCCGCGTAGATCGAGTTCTTGTCCTCGCTGAAGTCGTGGTTGTTCAGCGGCGTGGAGCACCAGAGGTGAGGCTTGGCCGGATCGTTGGAGTAGACCTTGGAGTTGAACTGGACCGTGATTCGGATACCCCTGCCCAGAAGGTCAGCATGGCTGGGACGAGCCGCCGTGGCGTCAAGCGGGAAACAACGTACGCAACGTTGCTGTAAATCACCTGGCACATGGCGATGTGGCCACTGTCAGCGAAGAAGTAGAAGCACTGCGTCTCGACATTGGTCGAGTCGACCTGTTGCCACTTGAACTGGTCCCGGGGGACCTCAGTGTAGGGCGTCTTGGCGGCCTCTTCGGCAACTGACTTGATGGCCGTGGGTCCATAGATGGGCTCCTGGGTGCCGGCGACGTTGGCCAGCCTAGCACAGGTCAGCGGATGGAGTGCTTGAAAACATACAGACGCCACATAGGAGGCGACGCCGGCTGGGACGGGAAGATAATAACAGGCAATATCTCACTGTTGCTTAGCCCAATTGAACATGATGGCAATGAATGTGTAACTTCTCAAAAGGGGTGATGGGAGCAAAAAAGCAAGTTCTTCGCTGCCTCTATCCTGTTGATAAAAGAGCAGAGTTTAGTGTTGAATCAAATTGCTCTGCCGCCGAGATCCATGCCCCGATGGAGCTCTAGGACGGGACTTCACACCGCTGAGGGGGGCCCGGCGTTGGAGGGGCAGACAATGACGCCTAAATGTGGCTGAAGAGAAGGTGGCGTGTCCACTGCTGTGGCTTAGTTTTCTGAGCACAAATCAGGTACCTGACCAAGGGCAGCTCATCTTTCCTGAACATTGGGTTAGACCCAAAGACGACCAAGAATTTTGATGTAGAGGTCTCTGTAGGTGCTCTACTGGCCGTCATCCTAGAGGCCGTTTCTCCAGCAAGACAAAGGCATCGTCCTTGCCAAGATCGCATCTGTTCGCACTAGTCCCAAGGAATCTTGCGGGTGCCACGCTTGAGCTTGGTGAAGCTGTAAGGGCATGATCCCTGGCCTTTTTTTTTTTGGTTTTATGACCATACAAGCCAAGAATAAGGCTGTTGGCATGACCTGACGCGAACCATTTAACCTGGCTGCAAGGGCATGGTTCAAGAAACGTAGGGCAGTTCACATGAAAAAGCAAGTTCCATCGAGAGGGTTGGTGCTCTTCTCAGCCATTCTATCTTACTATAGGATTACAGGCACCTGTGGAGCTTTGTCCAACGACAAGTGGCGACGGTCAGCTTACACGCACCTGGAAGCCAAGTTCTATTAGCCCCCAAGTTCAAAACATAGAGTGGCTCGTAGTCCATGGGGCGTCTCGAGCAATTTCAAAGACGACCCTTTTGGCTGGATGCTGGCAAGGTACGTGATGCGTCCGGGCCAATGAGAATTCGAGGATCGCCCCCATTTCGATGCCAGCAGGCCCAGCTCATTTTAAGCTTTTTGCAACTATTCGGGCCACTGATGCGGTGCTGCGAATGCCCGTCTCTTATCCGCTCTCGTTTCGGCGCGTTTCTAGGTCGCAGGTGACTGCTTGCAGACAGCGAATCTCTTCAAGGTCGTGTGGCCGTCTAGTCAGCTTTTTACACCTTTTGGTAACCCTAGCAGCCAAGTGTGCGCTCCTGCCACTTGTGCTTTCCAGTCGCATTTGCAGGTGTACATTCGGGGTACCTACCTCCCTCCCTCCCTCCCTGAAGCCCTCCCGTGCCTGCCCTGTGCAACCCCCCTTTGCGGCTGTCCTGATTCGCCCACGCGGCAACTTTCCCAGCATCCATCAACCCCCAGAAAAATTGTTTGGCCCTCTCTATCTTTGTCACCCTCGACTCGAAACATATCGACTTTGCGCCATCCTTCGTCCGGCCACCTCTGCACTCGCGAGCGCTCCTGGTCCGACGCTTCACGTACCCGCTCTCTAGGCTCGTTGGCTATTCACTGCCGCTTCCTCAGTTGCACAGTCGGGTCCCTTGCATACGCCGAGCTGCCGCCTTCGGGGCGCGTCGAAACAGTACACAATGGAAGACGGACCGCAAATCCTTCCACCGCCACCTTCGATAGACCCGATTTCGCGGCCGAGCTCGACCTCTACATCCGCGTCTGCTTCGTTGACACAACTGCCAGGCATCTCGTCTTTGGGTCCGAACAATGGCGCGTCGGCAGAGTCTCCTCAGCTAAGGTAAGCGTGCACAGTGTAACTGTACCGGTGTCGGGATGAGCTCGCAAGCAAGGCCGAGGATATTCTTCACCTTATTTCAAGGCCCAGCTGGTCTCCAAGGAACAATCATTTCTTGGCTCAGGACTTATCGAAGTACTAACCGATTGTCTTGTAGAGCGACGAATGCGCCAGCCGCGCCAACGTACACAGGAGCATCTCCTGCAGCCACAAGTGGTGGCTCAGGAAACAGTCTTGTAAGTCACAGCATTGTGCATCTGTCTCTTTCCCCATCTATGTCACTACGAGCTATAACTATTTGCAACTGTTGCAACTAAACATTCGTGTCGCAACTGGCTGGCTTGGTTATCAAGTTCCACTTCGTCTTGAAATCTCTTATCTTCACAATCTTTGGACGCACCCCTGCTTATCGCCGCTCATCACGTGCTGCAAGAGACGCGCCTTGGGCTAGTCTGAAAACGGCAAGCGACAAGGTTCGCTCATATCCTTGCCTTATCACGCTCAAAGCGTTATCAGTGCAGGCGGCAAATGGGGCCAAAGTTTTTTTTGCTTCATCATCCTTATCGAAATCAAGATACCATCCCTATCTATGCTCTATCGTTTATCACCCGCCCTCCCGCATTCCTCTCGCCGTACAACATTCAACCGCCATTATGATGGCAACTAACGGATCTTCGCAGCCGACGTGCCAGAATTGTCAGACGTCGACGACGCCGCTATGGCGACGCGACGAGTTCGGCGCAGTCCTCTGCAACGCCTGCGGCCTGTTTCTCAAGCTGCACGGCCGGCCGCGACCCATTTCGCTCAAGACGGATGTTATCAAGAGTCGAAATCGCGTGAAGACTATGCGCCCCGACCTCGCGCCGAAGAAGAAGGTTTGTTTTCATGCACTTATTCCCTCGCTGCACAAGCGCTGACTTTCGCCGTACAGCAACAACAGCAACAAGCTGCGCAAAACTTCGGTGTCGGGGACCCGAATGCTGATCACAATGTCGCCGTGGCCGCGGCTGCAGCGGCGGCGAGACGCACGTCGCAGAAATCTCTCAACGGCAATCACGATGGTATCGACTCGCCAATCTCGCGCACTGGGACCCCCTCCATGTACAACCAGTCTCTCCCGTCATTTATTGTCGATGACCCTTATCAGTCGGGTTTCGGAACGACCGATGGAAGAGCTGCTTCTCCGATAACAGGCGATCGCAACATGGATGCGCCCCAGACTCACGAGCAGCTGATTGCGCATAACTCTAGTCTGAAGACTCGTGTTAACGAACTCGAACTCATCAATGAGCTCATTCGCGGTCGCCTTGGGCAACTCGAACAGCAAGAAGCGAGCAGAGGACAGGAGCCAAATGGCATCGAGCAAGCTCAGTTGCGGTCGCAAATCGACATCCTACAAGAGAAGGAAGCACACCTGAGTGCGCAGCTGGACGACAGTCATCGCCGTGAGAATAGTCTCAAGCGCCGCCTTGACGAGCTCGAACTTGAGCTTAAAGAGGCAGAAACAGCCAGGGAAGCCGCGACTAAGGAACTCAACGAGTTGAAGAACGTGGGCGGCGACTTTACTGAGGCCAAGGACGTCGAAGAAGATTTGAAGGAGCTTGAAACAGTCACCCAAGCAAATGAAGAGGAAACCGAACTCGAACCGCCCGCCAAGAAGGCTCGTCTGGAAGAGCCTATCGAGGACGAACAAGTCAGCTATCCTTCACCGTCGGTTGAGGTTTCATGACCAATAGGAGTCTAACTCCGGGATGTGTCAGTTCTCAGCGGTGCCAGTTGACTCGCACTGCTAGCAATCCTGTTACTCAAAACCACGGCTCTTCCCTTTTTCCTCTTTATCATAATACCCTCTGGCAAAGGTCGTGGTCCGGACACATTCCTCGCTGTGGAATGATGGCTTCTTCATTCACACGAAACACTATAGCAGGTTGATTCGCTTGGCAGCATCCGCTGTCTGCATAGTCCGCCTTTTCCTCTTCTTAATTTCAGCGATGTGGTTTCCAATAGGGGATGCGGGTGCAGCAAGGGACTGAGCTCACTCGAGGGGTCGGAGATTTAGAGACATGTTTGGTATTCGCAGGAGCGGCAGCCCTGGAGCGTCTTCAGGGCGAGGGATCCTGTGAAAGGAGTTGACGGAGTACATGGGTAATCACGATACCGCGGAGGGATACAGGCTTTTATAAAAGTTTGCTGCTTATGAAAATGTACAAAGATTCGCCTTGCTCAATGTTGCAACACCCTGGTGCGACCGCGCGACCGCGCTAGCAAAGTGAGACTTGGATTCCCCGTTGGTACCTCAACAGTCATGCGTGAGGCCCCATTCTTGCACATTGACGCTCTGCCAGGATCACGACTCGTGAGTTCTACGGTGAGAAAAATAAACACTCACAGATGATACAGTTGAGCTTGAAAAAGAGTTTTGGCTTCCATCATAACCTAAGGAAGGTACCTCATCATGCCGCAAGTGACTTCAAAACTTGTCACGTGCGGAACGTTAATGTTGATGCTCTCCAAACCTCACACTCACTTCACTTTCACCTGCACATCACTGCACATCATCTTAGGTCTACTATTCATCGACGGGCAAAAAGCCCGCACTATAGCAATTATACCCAGATTCTCAGCCCGTTTAAAAAGTGCTTCTCCCCAGCTTTAGCATCACGGACCATTACCGACTTATTACCCCTCTCGCACGCGCGCTCAAGCATGCCTCCATCGAAAGCCGGGCGCGGGGGCCCGTTCAGCATCAATTCCTCGGCAAGCACTGCAAAGGGAATCAATTCCTCGGCGGGCACTGCAAAGGGACTGGCGGCAAAGCGTCACCGGTATGGCCCTGAATAGGCGATGCACCGTTTACAGGGGCCGCTTTTATCGTAGGCAACGCTCACGCATCGAGTAGGAAGATCGCCCGAGATACAATATCGGGCATAAGTATGTGCTCTTCGGTGTTTAGCCCGCCGATGGTTCAACCATGCTGACGTTTTCTGTTGCAGCCGCACCGGCTATCAGGTAACACACCCTTGCTTCACAACTACCACAGCCATGTTCGCCGACATGCATCTCAGACTAACTCGTTCGCCCTGCCTAGACGC
Source organism: Paramyrothecium roridum (assembly GCA_003012165.1). Classification (NCBI taxonomy): domain Eukaryota; kingdom Fungi; phylum Ascomycota; class Sordariomycetes; order Hypocreales; family Stachybotryaceae; genus Paramyrothecium; species Paramyrothecium roridum. The sequence goes on from PXOD01000415.1 coordinate 9,222, forward strand.
ATGGCGCGCCGTGGAGGTGTGAAGCGCATCTCGAAAATGATTTATGAAGACGCACGGACAGCGCTCAAGGAACGATTGCAGGAGGTGAGGACAAGATACGAATCATACCCATTGCCCTCTTGCTAAGCAGGCACACTAATAGATTCTGAGACTGTGTGTGCTCTACGTTGATCACAGAAAGGCGAAAACTGTCACCGTTCAAGACGTATGCTAATACCCCACCAAAGGCTTCCCTTCCTTCGCTTACTAAATTGCAACTCCGCAGGTGATCTACAGTTTGCGCACTCTGGGAAGACCTATCTACGGTTTCGATCCCGAAACTTATGATGGGAAGAAGAAGTCCAAGACCACAGAAGAATCGAGTGGATGATTCGGGTTAAAGAATGGGAGACTTACCAAGATCGCCCCCACGTTTCTTACAGTGTCGACCACACGTGTTCTATAATACTGCTGAGGCACAGAGAGTTCTCCTCGCGGGGCAGCTCATTGACTGGTGCTGCAGCTGCCGTCGCTGTGGGTTGAGTATGAGTGGAATTGGCGTTGCATTCTTGCCTGGATGGACGAGGGGTGCTTCCTGTGAAATACCGTGAGGTTGATAATGTTTGCGAGAGTCTAGTCAGACCGATGGAGCATAATGAAGTTTACGATTATCACGACGATTGTTTTAGCCACGCGTGCGGAAGCAGCTTAGAGATTCAAATGAAATATATCGCTGAATATGAATCATGACTGGGGTATCTCGAAAAATAATAACTTGCCACACATGCCCACTCAGACAATGCTCACTACTCATAGGCAACATCCCTCCAAACGCCTCATTACATGGAAGTTCGTCTCTTCCTCTTGGTAGCATCCCATTGAGATAACACATTGTACAGCGCCCGCGTAGCCTGTTTCTCCTGCTTACGGAATGCACTGTTGAACATCTCTGGCAGAACCATGACGCTGTTAGCGTGTTCTTTGGCGAAGCCAACCTCAGCATCTTTTCCACAGCGCTCCTTAGTCACCCTAACGGCCTCGATGAGGAGATCCCTGCCAACACCTTGCCCGCGGTATCGGAGCTTGGTTGTCCAGGCTCGGATGACACCTTGGCCACCTAGCTTGGGCCCTGCGCCGCGGTGGTTTCGTTTCTTACCCACAGGGGTTGGTGGTGGGCTTGGCCTCTTCAAGCGTAGGACGAGTGCGCCAACGATGGTATTATTGAAGCGGGCGCCAATGACAATATCTTCCACTCCATCGTCAGACCGAAGCCAGGAATAGTGCATCTTTTCGGCAAGGCCTATATAACGGCTCGCAAATAAGCGGATTGCAACCAAGTAGCTTGCGGTGACTCCACAGAAAAGAACTATGGCGGTGCCGAGATCGCGATGCGATTGATAGGCGAAGCGGTAGACAGATGTAAGCGCAGCAACCAATGCAGCGACACAGATAGGGTGGAAAACAAGAGTACGAGCGGTCTGCTGGCTCATCTGAGCCACTGAATCGGCGACCAGATGGAGACCCTCGGCTTTCTCCTCCTGACTCTCAAGAGCTTCGAGATAAAGCGGTGGAATATCATCCATGGAGACGAGGGGCTCTTCGGCAAGAGGCGAGGATGCTGATGGGAGCGGCTCACTTGGAGACGTCCACGGATCGAGCTGCGGAGTACTTGGGTTGGATGACATTGCCGATGGGTTTAAGACCAAGTTGGCTCTCAAGAATGTGAAGAAAGCTGCACATAATGATTAGTCAGGTAAACAACAGACGTATGATCGAGTTTTAGTGCCACACAAAGGACCGCAGCAGTCAAGAACAAAGTGTGCGAGGTGATATAAGCAAAGCAACCATACATCGGGCGCCAAGATGAAAGGTGTGTATGACTGGTATATCTTGGCAAATGCGGTGTCAACCCGGATAGATGTGTCCACGGTCAGACTTCACCACGACATCGACAGTTGTTACGAGTTGAGACTGTCTTAATCAACCCAAGCGGTAGTATCATGTTTCGTATTGTTCAGAGAGAAGTTTTGAAGAGGGATTGGATCTCAATGAAGTTCAGAGTTTGACCGTGGTGAAGAGGTGCCACGTGGGGGTGTCAACCCTGAGGATTGGACCGGGAGAGTGAAAGAAGAAATGTAAAAACAAGGGGGAAACGGGCGAAGGTGAACAGATAGCTAAGAAACCGCTTGGCAATCTATTACTTACCAGCACTTGTCTTGATCCCCGGCACGGCGTTGATGCGATCGCTAATCGTGGTGTTGTAGTTGTAGGGATGATGACAGGCGCTGAGATCCAGCTCGCGCACGGAAATGTGGTGACGGGTCTCCATTGCCAAAGTGGGCGGGTCCCACGGAGCCTCGAATTGAATATGGGGGGGGGAGCTCAAAGGTAACAATTAATCTAACCTCTCAATCTTTCTTTCTCAATCCCACCCAGACATAGGAGCCTTTTAGTGCGCCTGCGCGTGGATGATTGGGATAAAGGAAAATCAGATGAGACGTTAATATTACAACAGGGTTGTAGTGCAGTATGAATTGGTCACGCCTTCGATATCCAGAAAAAGGTTGGCGCCAGCGAAGGGGACAACGGCCGAGTAAGTCTGAAAAGAGAAGAATGGGGAGAATAAAACCAAAACACGATCTCCAAATTTGCGTTGATGCTGGGTATATCCGCCGGTCTATCTTTCTGACCCGTCAGTTCTGTAAGTGGAAAGATCAAACTTTCTGTTATCCCGTGAAGCCGCCGGTGCTCCGTGGAAAGATCAGTCGGCCAGTATTCAACAACGGCAGCACATGGGCCTAAGAAAGGCGGATGAGACAATGACGAGGGTTGCCGGTGGGTTTTATGTATGGCCAGGTTCCACCAGCAGCCAGATAATCAATGGCAGCCAATCCTCCCCAGATGCGTAAGTTCTGAGTGGTTTGGGAGAGAAGGGAAGGGCCTGATAAGGAACCGGCCTCTCAGCCACGGAAAACGCGACGCCCACTGGCTGATGCAGGATGATCTCAGGATTTGCAGTCGGTGGAGGCGCCTGGCGGGTGGTTCTCAACGCTGATTGTCCAGGGAGAGGGAGTCTCTCGTTTTAGGCTTTCTGCAGGGAAAGGTGGACCCCGGAGCTGGCTGGACGATGATCGTTTGATGTCCGCTGCCAATTTGTCAGAGGTTGTACATAAGAATGTTGCGCGCGGCCCGAGAGGGAAAAGTGGAAGCAAGCCGAGAAGAAAGAGGATGAACGAAGATCATGGACGCAAATACATACGTTGAATTAAAGAAGGCAAATCAATAAAGGTGTCTGCAGGTAGAAGGGCTAGAGCGTCCTGGGTGCAAGGTAAGGCAAGTCGAAGTAGAGGCAGGCGCGCACTGATGGCGTGCTCCACGGACAGTGTAGAACAATAAGTTGCATCTTGGCTCTGGACTGTCTTCATCCTTCTTATCAACAAATAAAACTTGCTCTTCCCTCGGTCGTCTACGTATCACACTCGTCCCAACGATCCATGACACTGTGACGCCCGCGCAACCCCCCCGGACAAGCACGGACCGCTGCTTGGTTGTTTCTCTGCTACAAGCCTCCCCAGCGAACCGAAGCATGGCTTGAATTCTGCTGCTCTAGAATCGCCAGACCCCCTCCTCTTGAAACACTAAGGTCTCGAACCGCAGCAACGGCGTCCACCCTAACCTTCTCAGCCCATCTGGTCCAGAGGCTAGAACGCCGGTGCCGAGTTGGAGGGTAGCAGGATAAGGTCCAGCAACCGAGTCAGCATCGGTGACGGCATGCGTACGACACAGATTTGGCCACGGATATGACTGGATGTATACGTGAGGTGAGCGACCTTCAAGGAGCTTAAGCAGCCATTCCGGTCTGCCGTGGCGCACTGCACATCATGTGCGATTCGCGTGGATGATAAGACACCTCAACCAACATCAACTCTCGACCAAACGATAAGCTCTCAACGGCGGCACCCCCAGTTAGTCTAGGGCCAGGATGACACACCGACGCAAGCTCACAACGCCACGAGCTTCGCCGTCGTCCTATTGTCAACCCGGCTTTGCGCTCCGGGGCTTTAGTCTGAGCGCGCCTGCGGCCTATCCACTAGCCTTCATCACCAACTGTCGCGTGGCCTGAAGAAATGGCGTACGCTTGATCACGATGCTGCTGCGCGTTATCCCCAACTCACTGGATCACTCCAATCTCTTAGTCGACGTTTCCCTACGCTCATCCCCATCAGAATCTGCGCGCGCTCCGCCACTTCTCGGCCAACCAAATACATGCAGATGCAAGACGCGTCAATCTCATTGGTAACGACAAGTTCCGAGCCTCCGCTCTTCCCGCAATATATCACCGAAAGTGTCAATTGTCTCGCATTACTCAATCATGTTTCCGCCAGATGGCCGGCCGGCAGAAATTTCGTCTACATATCTAACCCACTACTGCTCTTAATTGTCCTCATCATAATTCAGGAGCCAACAGTCCGTCCTTCGGTTACTGGAAAACTCCTTCAACTCATCTGGCTTCTCCACTTGAGTATCCATTGTAAGAAGAGGTCACCTACTTTCCCAACGTAGCTCAGCAAACTTTCGAGGCTAAGAAAACTCCCCCCCTCCGGCCACGCCATGCCACCACATCCCGGATACTGTCAGTCATGCATATCCACTGATGCGCTACGCCATTTGATTTCATATCTTCCCTCGCCCAACAACCCCTTCTCTTCATTTGGGCCTATCCCGTTCGGCAACGAGGTAGGATTCGTGCACTCTGCAGATTTTCGGTGACAGTGCATATGCATATGCGCGGGGGGTTGAGTGTGGGCGGCGCAAGCCCTTGGATAACGGCGATACCGTTGCTGTTGGTGCTTGTCCTATCGCCAATCTTGGCCTGAATGAGCAAGTTGCAGGCTCCTGTTCGTCAGCTTCTTGCCCAGCCTGCTATTTTCTCGGGTCCTTGCCGGCTCTGTCTGTTGCGAGCACGGCATCCCACCAAAGAACTTCGTGATGGAACCGATTCGCTTCACTCGTCAGCTCTTCAAATTCGGCCATTGCGTACTTTCGGACCCCTACCCAAACTCAACTTTGACACCAAGTGCTAGATACCTTTCATGATCCGCACCACCCCACAAAGCTTGGCGGGTCACGCGAGCGTCTGGAGCTGCAACGCGGCCCCCACGGCCATGCTATCGAATCGGATTTAATGGCTTGTCAGTGCTTGATGGATCTTGCCCGTCTGCACCTACAGTGGGTCGACGTAAATTTCGCTCAATGCTCCATCATGAACCTATGAGAGCAAGTGGCTGGATGAGCGAAAGGTATCACTAATATATAAATAAAATAACTCATTAGTCTTCTATTTAATGAGAGACTTGTAAAATTATTTTCAAAGAAACATTTTATAGATTAAAATTATAATATTAATGAATTGAAAGGGCTGCATTCGTTATTGTACGAAAGTATCGTCGAACAACTGTACGACTTTTTGACGGTTTCAGCTCCTGCTTTCAGCTCAGCTACCCTTCCAATGCCACGAGCAACAACCAATGGAAGTTAACGGCTTGGACCGGTCATTCGCCCTACTCACGGGACCCATGTCAAGGGTAGCTCTGCTTGTGGGAGTGGAAACGGGATTCATCCAGCCAGTCATGAATTGGACGTACTAGATCCATCCAAAAAGTTTGGTAACTCGGTCCACTTCATCTCGTTGTTACTCGTGGTTTAAACGCTTCCCTAACATACAGTAAGCGACGACCATGGCCAATTTGTATGATCGGCGAACATGAGTCGGCCCAGTGATAAGCATTGATGCAGCGTCTCTCGTTTCATGTTAGTTGCGAGTGTTCGCAGGACCGTCGATCAGTACCTCGACGGTGACACCCCGTTTGCTTCGGACCGGAGCTGAAAGAGAGCTCCCCAAACTGGTCTGCTGAGGTCGTCATCCTGTCGATCATACGAGCTACCCTGCCTTGGCGAGTGTCAATCAGAGTCTTTTTGTGTAGCCAGAGCATAATGATCAACTTGAGAATTTCATTTATTGAATCTTTGTGATATCAGCCTAGGCAATTGTGACCCTCTAATGACCCGTCTAAATCGTGCGGTGAACAGCAAATAAATATGTTGTACATATGGAGCACAGCCGTAATAACGCCTTTTCAACTCTAAATGCTCCTCACATGGTATTTGACCCTGCTTCTATTAAGAAATGTCCCAACGCCGTCGCTACAAGCATCCACAAAACGTGAGAATCACCAAATCTAGCCCGACCGACCTCTCAGATCCGTGTCTTTTCACCTACAAGTTCTGATTCAATCGGCACCTGGTGGCTGTTCTCGGCATCTGACGGTAGATTGCCCTTCTGCCCAGTTTCAACCAGGTCAGACTCTTCCTCATGTGGTGCATTTCCTTGAGTCCCGATGCGCAGGAACGGTAGCATGAAGCAACTCAAGCCCGCAATGCCAATGGAGACGTTGAAAGCCCTATGGTAAGGGACCATGGGATCACCGTGCTCGCCCTGCGCTTGCCTTACAGACTCATACACGGCAGTCGAGAGGCCCAAGGCAATAGTCGAGCCTAGACGAATGGTCATGTTGAAAATGCCACCAGCCAAGCCCTGCTGATGTGAAGGAAGGGACTGCATCACATACATCTGTATCGTTTAGTCTTCGCAATTGATATCGGTGAATCCATGCATAAGCTTACATTGGTAACATTGAACTGGAAGTCCGCGCCAATGACGGCAATGACGAGGGCAGGAAATACGAATGCCCAATAAAGGGAGTTTGCCTGCTGGAAGGACAGGATGATGCTTGACCCTACGTATGCCACAGCGCCGACGGCCATGATCAGGGTGTTGTTGACCTTGTGGAGGATGGCCGCGGCCACGATATTCCAGATGATCCCCGCGATGACCTGCGGCAGCAATTGGACTGCCACGGCCAGGGCGTCCATGTGACGAACTTCCTGCATGAGTAAAGGAAGCCAGAAGTTGGACGAGATGAATGCCGATGACCCAAGGCATGTGATGGCAATCAACTGTGATATCTTGTTAGCACCAAGGGCATTGGCTTAGACGATCATGTCGGGCTAACCAGCGAGAAGTTTCTGTTCTTCCACACATAGAGCGGCATCAGTGGCTGCGGCCAGTAGCTCTCCCAGAAGACAAAAAGAACCAGGAGAGCGAGTCCAACTACCATCATGGCGATGACATGCCCGGATGCCCAGCCATCACCAGGACCAAGCCTACACGTTTCCGTCAGCTACTGAACGATGGGCAACATGCCTGGGTGTTTGCCTGAACCTACGTTAAGCCTGCTGTGAGCATGCCAACGCCGAACACTGTTAGGACGGTGCCGACGCTGTCAAATTTCTTGAGCGCCGTCTTGGCCCGGGCCAGAAAGGGCGATGGCTCGAAAGCCTCGACGCTTGGCACGACCCAGAAGCATGCCACGAAGAAAATGGCCCATATAATGCAGAGAAGGATGAAGCCCGCCCGCCAATTGAAGATGCGAGCGGCAATGCCGGTCGCTAAACTACCGACTGCAAAGCCCAGGGGATTACCGGCACTGAAACAGGCAAACGCCCAATTCTTGCGTCGGCTTGGGACGGCATAGGCGGCGCCCAGGATGCCAATTGCGGGTGGGACAACCATAGCGGAGGCAAGGCCGAGAACACCACACATGATGTTCATCCAGAAAGGGTTTTGGGCGAAGGCCGTGATCAGACAGCCGAGGCTAAAGATGCACATGCCGGAAAGGAACATGACCTTGCGGCCAATAAAGTCGGAGAGTTGTCCAAGACTCAGTTGGAACGCACCAGCGGTCAAACTAGGTGAATTTGAGAATGATTAGCCACGGGAACCGAAGCCAAGGGCTCCTTCAAGGGCTGGGTCGCCCGGAGGGTACGGTAGAAGGGCGTGGGGTTATCCTTACGTCGTTGCAGCACCAATCCAAGAGATTTGACTCTGTGACATGCCGAGATCCTTACCGATAGCTGCCGTGACAATGACGGTGGCTCCAACCAGGAACGTGTTGGTGGCCATGCCTATCGTGGCCATGAAGACGAAGGAGACCTCCTGAAGCGTGTTGCGGAAGCAAGCGGGCCTTTCGCCAATGGCATTGGCTTTGGAATCATTTTTGGGTGATGTTGAATGGCCTGCCTCTAGCTCGGGCGGTGTAGTGGCATCTGCGGGAGTGGACATGGCCGGCAGCAGGGATCGGCACCCGGGGCAGTCGTTCTTGTTGTTGTTGTTGTTGTTATTGTTGCCGTTGCGAAGGCTGTTGTGAAGTTTACTGAGTCGAGTCTTCACAATGCCATGACAGCAAGCGGGGCTCTCGATTGCGTGTGAATTGTCGTAAGAGATATCACCTTGGCGTGTGCCGATGCTTGTGATGGAAAGGCGTCGCAGAGCCCGTCAGAACCGGGGGGTGTTGGGAAAACGGCAAGCAACAGGAGAGATATTGCCGAGAAAAGAGCGGCTTGTGGGTTTATATCGGGATTTTACCTCGTTAGCGTGATCTCGGCGACGATGGCGGGATGCGGTGGGATGATAACGTTGACAACGGTTTATGCTCAGGTAATGAATGAATGAATGAGGCCCCGCCGTGATGGTTGCACACTCTTACTGTCGTCCTGCGCGAGAACAGGATAGGCTTTGGTGGTGGAACCGAGCAATTGGGCGCACCGAAGAAGCCACCCATGTAATATCGTCAGGCACTGGGAAAAGTTGGTGCTGAACCTAGGAATGGCTTGGTGGCGACGCACGAGGCTTGAGGACAGGCCAAGGTGAACTCAGGGTCCATCTTCACCTTTTGGCATACCTCTGCCTCTGCCTCTGCCTCTACGGCAATTGTATTGTCTTGTTCTCGTCACTTCCCACGCCATTTTCCAAATCCCTCCGTCTTGACCTCTTGTCGGACCTGGCCACACCTCACCGCGCCACCTATTAATTACATAGTACCCATCTTACAGAGTACATTTACTTGCCTTAGCTAACGTAACCTTAAAATCGTCTTACCCGAGGTGCATGCATACCTACCTTACCTTACCTAACTTACCAACGATAGTAACTTAAGGCACTGACTGTATTTACCTACCTACCTACCTACCTACCTGGGCTACCTTATGCCTTACCTGGTCTCATACTGTAACCTCACGCCTCCGATTCGCATCACAATATTGTATTAAACCGTACATACCTCGCACAACCTTCGGTCTCTTTCCCCCTCTTCCACTCGCACTCGGTACACAACCAATCCCGCATCTTCCCAAGCCAAACAAAGCTCCTCTATACTACTGTTAGCTGCGTTCCGTCAGCATCGTCCGCGCCCAAGTTGCCCCATCTTCCGGAAACCACACTCCTCAACCGGTCTTGTGTTTTGCAAGACCCTCAACGAGTGTCCGCCACCCTGCCCTACCTTGTATCCCACCAGTGAGCTGGCAATCCCTTCTTTGTGCAGCAGCAGCCTCCTCCCGCACAGCATGAAGATCACAGCTGTAAGCATGCCCTCAATGGAAGCCACATACTTGCCGTCGGCACTCGCTCTCGACTGGTCTACCCTCCACCAATGCCACTTGCCTGGAATATCTCGCGTGGGCAACCTGCGCTGACATCCTCGCCCGCCGCCACACAGTTGTATGTTTATCCTATCAAGGCCCTCCGTGGCATCCGCCTTGACGAGGCCCGGATCGGCCCTCAAGGCGTCCAGCATGATCGCACTTTCATGATTTACCGCCGAGTCGAGGGGGGCGAGTTGCAAAAGGTGCAGCTCGCTGCGCACCCCGAGTGCAGCCTCTTTGCACAAGAAATTGTTGGTGACACCATCCATGTCAGATACCTAACCCCGAAGCAGCCGCTGGTTGCGCCGCGCCCTGAGCAACAATCCACGTTGGAGGTTCCTCTTAGCCCCGACTTGACTCAGCTGGAACGCGCCGATGTGAACCTGTACCAGAGCCTGGTATCGGCCTACCTCATGGGTGACAAATATGATGCTTGGTTCAGCGCTTGTTTCGGCTTCGACGCTGTCCTCGTATACATTGGAGATGCGAAGCGGCCAGTCTTGGGTACCTTTTCACCCAAGGAACTCCGTGCGGCGAACGCAAAGGGGAACGGCTGGCTCTCCTCGATCTCCGGATACTTACCACTCCCAGGTCGTCAGGCCCCAGCTGCCGACTGGCTCACATTCACCGACCTGGCTCCGTTCCTCGTAGCGACTGAGGCTTCGCTGCGAAACGTCAGCGCTCGCTTTCCTGATGGCACCGATGTAGAAATGTCCAAATTTCGCCCCAATATTGTCATTGACGGAGAGACTGAGTGGGCTGAGGACTACTGGGACGAAGTGTCTGTGAACGGCGAGCGTGCATTGACCATGAGTAAATTGTGCAACCGCTGCGTGAGTCTTAATGTCGACTACGATACCGGACGTCCAGCCGATGGAGAGAAAGGTACCGTCCTGAAGAAGCTCAGCGCATACCGCCGTGTTGACCAGGGCTGGAGGTACGGCCCTGCCTTCGGACGCTATGCCTTCCTCACCGATGGTGCATCTGACACAACGATCAAGGTCGGTGACGATGTCGCAGTTACCAATACGCTCCCGGAACGGCCTGTATGGGATTGGCCCATACATGACAAGAGTGTGGCGCGGTTCTACCAATAGGTTCCATCAGAATGTCCTAATAGAGATGACACAAGGTCTTTGGTTGAGAGATATGTCTGATCGGACCTAAGCAAAGTGGCAATGACAAAACAAACAGACAACAAGTGTTTACACACAAGTTTGAGCCTACCCAAATTATGTTTGCTACTCTCGTGGCAGCTTGGCTTCTTTAATCCCGACGTCATCCAGGAAATGTTGATCGACGTAGTGAACTCGCTGCATCAGAGCAACGTCACAAGGCATAACCCCCTCTCCCGACGCTATCCCGTGGCATGAAGCTGCTTACCGTAATTTCCCGGCCGTTGTCCTCCTTTGGTCGTGTTTGGTGAGCCCCCGAGTGAGTAAGAAACCGCCCACTCACCGCTTCGCTTTGTTTCCAGGGCACATGCCGAAGCCGTGGATCCCTTCAGCCGTTTTGACTCTTCTCTGCAGCAGGTCCCGTGTCTCGCACCCACCGCTCCCTGGGACATTGAAGGGCTTGTGCCTGGCTTGGCAGATGTCACGTAGAGCTGAGAAGTGGCCACCGCACAGTACGCGCCCACCGCTTTGTAGACGGCAGATGCACGGGAATCGAAAAAAGCTTCCGCCCGTCTCCCATCCATGCACGCCTACAATCCCGTCCGACGGTCGCGGGAAAAAGAACAAATGTCTATCAGCAAGCCTTTCCACCCGACGCAGCGGGACCTTGCAGTGGCGTGAACGACGCCTCTCCGCCAAGGGGGTGGACAAGTCTGTACCACGGGGCGACGCGCATGGTCGAAGCCACGCGCGCAAACGAGGCCCGGGACGGAGCCGCGGAGACGGCTTCTTTAAGTGTAAGAAGAAAAAAGCAATGACAAGGACACCAAGCAGGGCCTCACCGCACAGCCGTGGAGACGAGACGAGCCTTGATGCACGATTGCGTGTCGACAAAGAAGCCATAAGATCCGGCAGTGCTATGCCGCATGTCCCGGTCTTTCACATTGTCTTCAATCTTGCTTTCTTCTTTGGGGGCCCTTCCAATCTGGCCCTGCCAGCCGTTGCTTTTTTTTTTTTTGGGGGGGGGGGGGGGGGGGGCTTAAATGGACTTGACAGTAGGGGGATAAATGACACCAGCCAGACCTTCCTTGTACACGGGGGGGCACTGAAATAGTGACGTGGGGGGGAAAGGACATCAAGCTGCAGGCGCGGGGGGAGGGGGCGAGCCGAGTAGAAACTTGGAGTTGATGG
>PXOD01000416.1:0-14010 GCA_003012165.1 Paramyrothecium roridum
AAAAAGCTCAACGGCTCGGTGTTGAAGGGAGCGAAAGTCAAGGTGGATAAGGCTCGCCCCCAGGAGGAGATCGTGCCAACAGGCGATGCGGACCTCCCGGAGAAGAAGCGCAAGAAGAAATCCAAGGACGACTCCTCAGGGTCGAAGAAGCGAAAGCGAGACCCGGACGTCATGGAGGGTGTGTCACTGAACGGCCGAAAGGTCAAGCGAGGATGGACAGAACCGCAGGAGTACAAGAGGAAGAAGAAGAGCAAGAAAGACGACGATGCAAAGTCGAAGGAAAAAGAAAAGCGAAAGCAACTCAAGTCGAAATACACAGATCAGGAGGAGTGCTTACTGAAAACGAGGATCCCTCCGAATGCGACCGCAACTCTGCCTCAAAGCGAAGAGCCCAAGAAGAAAAAGAAGAAGGGCAAAGGGAGAGAGGTCATTGTGCACGAGTTCGAAAAAACGACCAAATTCCCTAGCTTCTTGAAGAGCACCGTGGCCGCAGCGGACAACAAATCGGCAGTTGACTTCGTGGAAGGCAAAGGCTGGGTCGATGCAGATGGTAACGTTGTGGAAGCTGTAAAGGACGACCCTCGCGCATCTGTTAAGGCGCGGCCGAAGAAGGTCGTGGAGAAAAAACCGGTGGTGGAATCTGACGATGACAGCACCAGTAGCAGTGGGACGTCATCAGAATCTGAGTCGGACGAGGAGGAAGAAGAAGACGAATCAGCAAGCGAAGACGAAGAATCAGAGAAAGAGACCCCGAAGCTGGAGATAAAAACGCCACAGAAGAAGACGGAGCTCAACGGCTCAGGAGATCAGAGGTTGCCACAAATTGTGACGCCAACGTCTGCGCTCAAAGTCGATTCCGCGAGGCCCATGTCCTCCAGCTCCTCCCGAAGCCTAACCATCAAGATACCCCCTCCCATCACCCCCTCCGCGACTAAAGTCCACCCGCTCGAGGCCCTTTACAAGCGCCAGCAGACAGGAGGGAACGCAGACGAAACGCCTGCGCAAGAAGCCCCGTTCAGCTTCTTTGGTGGGGCCGACAACGAGGCTGACGAAGCCGGAGAGAAGCCCTCTGAGCTGCTGCCCATGACGCCCTATAGCCGTCAGGACTTTGAGTGGCGGAACGTCCGCAGCGCGGCCCCTACGCCCGACACGGCGCACCCGTCGCGCATGCGCAACTTCTGGGCTCCGGAGGGCGAGGACGAAGACATGGACGAGGCGCCCGAGCTTAACGGGAGCCAAGTCCGGGCCGATGAGGAGGAGCAAGAGGCTGATGAGGATGCGGAGGAGGAGGAGGAGGGCGACGGCAAGGAAGACGCCCCCGCGCAGGGTCAGCCGGGCGCAAGTGACTTCCAGAATTGGTTCTGGGAGAACCGAAGAGACCTCAACCGTTCGTGGATGACGCGCCGCAAGACGGCGGCCAAGGAGAAGCGCCATAGGGAGAACAAAGCACGGGCGTCCAAAGCTATTTAGAGGCGAGCGATAGATCTGTGAGTAGGATACCTTCATCGTATATTTATGACGTTCAATCTATTCTCGGTTAAATTCCCAGTGGACCTGTCCTGTGCGCTCTTCCTTTTCCTCAGCTAAGTAACCCACCTTGGTCGCCTATCAGTCTCGCACCAACGTACAAGTGCTTTTTCATGTGTTTGGGAGCAGTCTGTAGCCTACTGCCGAATTCCTCAATGCGGCGTCTGCTTCTCCGCAGGCCTTTACAAGAAGCCCCTCGTATCTGAGAACTGCTCTATCGTGGCGAACTTGTCCAATGATACAATCCACAGAGACACGACCAGTTGTTCGTATCCCAGTTCCAGGTACCGGAGTAGTAAGAGAGGCCATTGCCGCAGCTTGCGCGAAGTGACTGCATATCTTGAAGAGAACAATCCCCGTACAAGATAGCCTGCGACCAGAGACCATTTGTCGTGACATCGGACAGATGCGAGACACCGTAGAGGTTGCAATAAGCCGTGAAGTCTTTTATGGGGCGTGTGGTCTAGGGGTATGACGTCGGCTTCGCATTGCCGCGAACCTGCTGAAGGTCCGGGGTTCAATTCCCCGCTCGTCCATGGTCAATGATCAGATTATCTTGTGCGTCGATATCATCGGTGCGAGTTTTTTTTGGTAACTAATACTATTCGGTCCTGTTACCTAGCCAGAGACAGTGGCAGTCCTGGGCTGAACTTTTTGCAGACACGCATTAAGGCTGACGTATGTATAGGCAGTTATTTACAAAGTCTGAATGCCATGATGGGTATAGGTAGGTAGGTCGCTATCTATCTATCTCGGGCTGTAGGTTCGCCCTCCTTCGATCTAGGTAAAAGCCCTGGGTTTGTTTTGAAACCCTGACCGCTCACTCCCTCCGAAGCTACTCATATCATCGGCGCAAATATGAGGCCTGCCATCTTCTGAGCACTCGCAATGCGTGCGTCCTGGAACATAAAGCCTGCTTCCTGTCATTGCTTCGTAGATGCCAGCTCTGTCAATCACTGGTGGTTCTGGGCTACATTCCCGTCTCGGATTATCTCTTGATCGCGGCGTTGTCGCTGACCGCAGCTCACCGGCAGGTGAGTTGTGTGGCGTTGCACCAGAGGCATCGGAAACAGACGGAGATCGCTGTGCATGGAGCAGTAGATGACCACTTCTGCGGAGCCTGTCTACGATACTCGGAAATACACTTCCCCGTTTGCTAGTTGAGAAAGTATTTGCATCTGCTGCTTGTGAGCTGCGTCTTCGATGAGATGCTGCGCCTATCGAGGCTCCTAAACGTTGCGAATAAGTTGACAACCTCGGAGTTTCCGATGCTCGCCGCTGCAAAGCATCCCTGCCCTTTTGAAATGGGCTATCACCATGAAAAAAGGATGTATTGTACTGCCGAGGTTTCAATGGCTCTTCCACAACTGACACGGACAGACGAGACATTGCTCTACAGTGTGCGTCCACCCCTTCCAAATATAGGTTACAGCTCTCTGGCGAAAGCGGTTTGAGTTCAGGGGAAGGTGTGAGCCATTCTTCAGTACAGTGTCGGGATAATAAAGCCGGAAAGGACGTAATATGTGACTCAATACTGGCCCGATTGGTGTTATGTGTGCGATTGATGTTCTCTACTAATGTATGGATGTTTCCTGTGGTGGTGTAACGGTGCACCGAGAAGCCGGTGAGGGCGATGCCAGAGCTCTCATTGCTATCTTCGCTAGAGCATTTGGAGCGGGATGATGTTGTAGGGTTGGCTTCAAAGCAGCCGCTTGCACTGATAGATGGAAGTGTCGTGGAACAGCGAGCTGAGGCATCTGCCGCCTAGGTGATTTCTGCGACGCTCCGTTTCGATACGACTGTGCTTGTCATGGACAACTTTCTCCCTTTGACCTTCGTGTGGACCTGCATGTCCATGGGGCTCATGGTGGCGAATGATGTCTGAGGAGTACTGATGGTCGTTGCTGGCTCTGCAACAGTCACAGAGCGAGGGATTATGGTGTTATTGAGGCCGTCAAAAGTTGGCAATAGTTCTGATATGGTTTGGTCAGTGACACCTTGGACTGGGGAATAGTTGTTGGTTGTCGGATAGGCATTTTCTCTAGGAGTATGCAGTTCCGCCGCAATCAGATCCACCATTTCCTCAATATCACATGGGCTAAGAAGGTATATATCGATGTCGATGCGATGAGACCCATACGGGCCTACTACTGCCGCCATAGCTTTCTTGGGCAAACGGCTTGTTTCGATGCGAGCCAAGGCTTTTTGTAAGATAATCTGCTTCTGGTCGAGTAGTTTTTGTATTGCATCTCCATGCTTTGGGAGAATGTTAGATGGCTGGCAGCCACGGAGTTCATTATTGTGGCAACCGAGACTGGACGTGCGAGCTTTGGTGGGTTGAGCCGTAGGCATCGAATGGCTAGCCTGACATGGAAAGAACGAATCTTGGCCACGAGAAAGTGGTTTGTCGCCAGAGAAGGCAGTTTGATTTTTCTTGTCAGTGGGCGTAGATTGAGACGAAGCCACACTGCCTTGATCATGCTCAGAACAGCTTAAAGTGATGTGACGAAGTTGAGAATCGTCGCACATCGATGAAACAAAGTCAGTGTCGAGTGTATGAGGCGTCTCGCTGCCTGCCGTCGCAGCCTTGGAGGTATTGTCTAGCAGACCGGAGGAAAACTCGCGCAGAAGGTTGGGGCGAAGGACTGGAACAGCGCACGATGATGGGACTTTATCGAGTGGCGTTGTACAAGCGAGGCTATCAACCATGGCGCTTGAGTCTTTCTGTGCTGGAGTGAGGTCGCATTCGTATTCGTCAAGTTGATGAATCTTCTGTGGACTCACTCGTTGCTGACTCTCCAAGTATCGCTCAATCAAAGCGCTGGATATTGGAAGCTCTTGAGAAGAGTTTGATGTGCTGGACTCGAGCATATTGGGAGGCCGCACCGTATTGGGGTCGCTAGTTCCGAGATCTTGCATACGATTGTTGCTGATGCGCGGATGGCTATATTTCATTAGTAGCCGCAGAGTCAGATACACTAATGACGAACCAGGTATCTGATTCCAATAGCTCGCGTGGAATGGAAACGCCGTGTTGGTACCCCGTGGACGGGCTGCTGCTGTCTGAATGCGGACACAGCACATCTTGGGACTGACTGCGGGGCGTAACCGAATCAAGGGCTCCATTTAGGCATTGCCCTTGATTCTCCTTGACACCCTCCATATCGAGCTCGGATACAGAGCGGTGCGGTTCACGTTAGACGTGTGGCTGTGTGGCTGAATGGCTGCCAATGTTGCGAGTCAATAACGACCGTTCGCCTAACGATACTTGGAGAAATACAGGAGCCGGGGGTGTAGGGGGCCATTTAGGGGAGAGGTGAAGTCGTGAAGAGGAAAAGATCTCGAGTGAGGGTTGGAGGTGCCGATAAAAGTTGAGAAGGCATTGCAAGGCACGTGGGTTTGATTGGAAAGAGAGGATTAGGACGAGAACCGTGAGAACAGGCAGGCACCTTTCTAGATGATTGATCCTCTTTCCATGTAACCCAAAACATGCCCTCATGTCCTTACCCAATAATTGTGGTCAAGTGCTGAGGAGACAATTTCTAAATATTTCAAGAACAAGTGTGATGGTTGGAATCTACTTCCATAAAGTAACCTGAAGCTGGTCGCGATGATGTAGAAGGGTTGCTGTTGTTTACTTGGTTCTATGAGGGCTGGCTGATACCCAAGCACAAAGGCCCTCTTGCCTAATGTGGTAATTTTCAGGCGAACTGGCCAGTCACAATGCAGTCCAGCCAAATCCACACCACGACTCGAATGTCCGACAATGACTGAGGCGCTCACCAACAAGCATCATTTCATCTTTTCTCGAGAGGGGAAAACACTCCGCACAGAAGGGTAGGCTCAGCCGAGAGCCGAGGATCTTTTCACGGAATCTACGCCCCCTGGCACGTTTCCATCTTTAACCCACACTTTGGAGCTTGGCAGCTTCAAAATTCAATTTTTCGATGTTGCTTCTACATTCAGAGCTGCGTCACGTTGATCCAAAAGTAAGTCGGCTTCGGAAATAATTCTAGCTGTGCCACGAAGTACATATGCACGTACGCGCTCTTTAGTGTTCATGCGCTTGAGCTTGGTTTTGGATTCGGCTGGCCCCAAATTCTCACCACTCTCTTGGCTTTTTAATCCTTGACATGCCTGCCGCACCAGCGAGGTGGACATAAGAATAAAAATACCAATCGCTTGATTTGATCATTCAATTTACTCCCCAAGAAGCGAGCAATTGAAGAAAATAGTTGCGGCACTGTCAATCTCAAGGAATAAAGCCGACGAGGATAGGCTGGCAAGGGCATGTTTGCCGAAAGCCAGACTCCAATGCAAGCCCCGAGTTAAAGGCAGCTTTGTGCACATAACGCGTCCAAGGTATGCCCCGAATGTGAAGTCTTTTTGCACGCGCCAACAATCCTCAGAAATTTGGTCGGAAGGTTTTTATGCCAACAGACACTCGGCTCAATTGCTGATCTTGTCGGCGGTCGACCGCATCCTAATCCACTCCTCCACCAAAAGGCTTGAGAATACATGTCGCGATGTCAGCGCATGACTTCTCGGGTACGGAAGAACGGAGTTAGGACGGATTGGGAAGAGAAGATTGCATCAAGTGCCCCAACGACAATGAAGCTTATGCCCCTCAAGGGCAAGGTGGCGAACAACTTCGGCATCTATAATTTCGAATCAAGACTCCTGCTCCCTGGGGCATATAGAATGTCAGACTCCGCGGCTCAAAGCCTCTATAATCTTACTATTTTGCAATTCATAATATGGTCGTCAATAGTAGAGCGCAGCGGCATGAGTAAATGCGAAGACGCAGAAGATATGCCTCCCATCTCTATCGAATCTCGCTAGCGGACGATACCATGTTCTGGGCGTTACGGCCAGCGTATGTTGCTCCCAATATCTTGGTAAGACTTGCATGCCGTGACCCCACCTATTGTAAAAGTGAGACGGTCACTGTATGATTCGTTAATCCTCTAAAGGAACACCGTTGAATATTCGCAGGCATCCGAGCAGGAGGACTCTCTAATTTTGCAAGTGTGCTTTTGTTGGGGAAAAGGGCAACGATGCAGCACATTCCAAGCTACTTGCTTGTGCATTCACCATTCACGCTGTTTCAATACAGACCGACTTAAGGAGTATCTCCCTGGCAGCAAATATTTGCCCTCCATTGTACTACCGACCCTCTCGTTGGACTAAGGAAAACCTGCTGGAGATTCTGTTTGCTTTTGGCTCCCGTCACGCCTTCCACACTCACCGACCATTCAATTGCTCTGCCGTGCGGTTGAGCCGGAGTACTGCTGCAAGGCTTTACCAGTAAATCCTCATTTCGTGGAGTTCGTGGCCTAATGGCGGCACTCAGAAGCTCGGAGCGATGTCGGGCTACGAGTCAAGACTTTTCAACGTGGCCTCGCATGCAGAAATTAGCGAGAGAGTTTTCGGAATATACCCGGATGTGACCAAGGTGGTGGGATACGATACTCAGGTCGCTGTAACGGCAGATACATACATGCTCTACCTTAGCTATACCTACCTACCTTAGGTATAAACTCTCCTCAAAGTAATTTCGACAATGAACCATTGCCTGGCTCACTACTGTCGGGAAACGTAAGCAGGTTCCGCTCAATGGTCTGTAATAACAAGTAATTCAGGAAGTTGGATGAATTCTCATGGTCAATAAAATAATGAATGAACATTCTATACTTAAAAGCCTAGGAAAGTCTTCTTGGGACAATTATTTTATGTATGGTCAAGGTAGAAATTGAAGTAATAAAGTCTTTGTATGCTAAGGTTATGCGAGGCTTTTATTGACTCAGGTAACTGACGAAAGCTCAATCAAGTATCGGGGTCCTCGAAGAGGCAACGAAGTACTGTATGTGTAGCCGTTACGGAAGGGTGTCAAGCTTTCCTCGGGAAACAGCTGCGTTATCGGAAAGTCTAGCCTTCATGTGAAAAAGAATTGATCGTACCTCAGGTATATAAAGGTATTTCCCGCCCATACTCTGACATGTCAAGCTTGCAACAGACGTCACTTGGACTCATAACTTAGCTCATACTATCTAAATTGTCTTTCCTTTTGACAGCATCTTCATACGATGGCACCAGGAGCCTTGTCCAGTGGTGCTGGTGGTAAGGAAGACTCCACCGCACTTCACGATGCACGAAGTGATCGTCTCTCTAAGTATTGTGGAGTTGACGAGGCGGTTCTGAAAGAAGAGTGTGAGAAATATCTCTTACACTATGGAGCAAAATTTCACCACGATGTGATCGTGCGCTCCCAAGGTATTTACATTTACACCGCAAAGGGTCATCAAATCTTGGACTTCACCTCCGGCCAGATGTCTTGTCTCCTGGGCCATGGACACCCCGAAGTCGTTCAGGTCATCAAGCACCACGCAGAAGAGCTCGATCATCTTTTCTCTGGCATGATTTCTCCTCCAGTCATTTCGCTAGGAAAGCGCCTCTGCAAAGCTCTGCCTGCGGGCCTTGACAAAGCGTTCTTCCTCTCCACAGGTGGCGAGAGCAACGAAGCCGCCATCAAGATGGCCAAGGTATATACGGGCAAGTTCGAAGTGGTCGCCTTGGGTGCGTCGTGGCACGGCATGACGGCTCAAGCTCTGAGCGCGCAGTATCACTTTGGGCGACAGGGCCAAGGACCAGTGATGCCGGGCATGCACATGTTGCCCGCTCCGAATGCGTATAGGTCCGTGTTTCGCAAGTCAGACGGCTCGTTCGACTGGGAGGCTGAGCTGGACTACGGATGGAGGATGGTTGATCTCCAGACGACTGGTTCGTTGGCAGCTTGCATCGTCGAGTGCATTCAGAGCTCGGGCGGCATGCATGTGCTGCCGACCGGATATCTCAAGGCGCTGAAGCGACATTGCGAAAGAAGAGGAATGCTATTGATTGTCGATGAAGCGCAGACTGGCGTTGGGCGGTGTGGCGACTTGATGGCTATCGACCATGAAGGCGTTGTTCCTGATATCCTCACTCTGTCCAAGACGCTTGGGAACGGGCTGCCTCTTAGTGCAGTGGTCACTAGCGAGGAAATTGACCGCGTGTGCGTGGAGCGCGATTACCTCTTTTATACCACACACATCAACGACCCTCTTCCGGCTGCTGTTGGAGACAAGGTACTCGAGATTGTTCTCCGGGATGGACTGGTCGAACAGTCTCGGAACTTGGGAGAATCACTGCACGCTGGTCTACGTCGCCTGCAGTCGCGCTACGGCTGCATCGGGGACGTACGCGGTCGGGGTCTCATGGCTGGCATCGAGATTGTCAAATGTCGCAAGGCGAAGACACCCGCCCTCGACCTGGCCAAGGCAATCGGCAACCGTGCGTACGAATTGGGAGTCTGGGCCAACTTGAGCAGCCACGAGAGCTTCGGAGGCATCTTCAGGATTGCGCCGCCAATTACCGTTACCGAAGCTCAGCTGTATGACGGGTTGTCGATACTGGAGCAAGCTTTTGCAGACACGAAGGGTTCGATGCCACTCTATGAATGAGCGGATAAGCCCTTACCAAATATGGTCTTCAGAGCATACTGGTGCCGTGATGGTACCGAGTTGTGAAGCGTTTGATACAGTTTAGTCCCCAGGGCTCATATCACGCCGGCCAAAGGGTGACATTTTGAAAGGCATACTTGTTTTTAGAATAGAAGTCAGCGGGTCATGAAAGCATTCTGATACAATATGATGTGCATTCAATGTGTAACTCCATATTTACGATATTTACAGCCAGTGACATTGCACGAACACAAAAAGCTTGGCGATGACCCTGATCCGACTCAGTTCGTCTTTTGCTTCGGCTTGGGACCGAAACGCTTGATGATTCCTTGCACCGCGACCCCCAGGACCATCAAGGTCTCAAGGCTGAGCAGGCCAACCCAGACGGTGTTCAGAATCCTTTCCTCGTAGCCGTTGACGTAGCCGGCCATCTTATGTTGGAGAATGGGCCAGGTGCTGACGAACAGAAGCAGGACTTCTAGAACGTAAAGAGTATACCAGTACGGTCTACGGATGTTAGCACGGACTACTCTGTAAGTGAGCCGCAGGGTAAGTCCATTTGCGCGCGAGTCTGGGCACTTGGAGTGCGATATCGCACTTCTTGGGCATTGGTGTTGAATAGGTGAAGAGGGGGAGGAAAACATACTTTGTGGTTTTGTTCAGCCTGGTCCACGATAGAGGATGCTCGGCTTGCGTCTGCGATACCTGAACAGCGACAACGAAGCCCAAGAAGATGAAAGCGTAAAGGACCACTACCCGCTGGAATAGCGTTAGTCTCGTGTTGAAGAGGGTGTCGACGACAAAGTCCATTTTCCTCGAGTCGCCGGGGCTGAACGGCGGGTGGTGGTATATATGAGATTTACTGCTTTGGCGGTGTCGTGTAAGTGGGTATCGGGTGCTGCACGGACAAGGCGGGAGTGCCAGGCCAGGGATTCCTGCGTCTTGCGGGGCGCGCGCGTTGGACTCGCCTTGGGCCGGTTTTAATTAGTTGTTTCCTCCAAACGGAGCAAGTCGCATAAGTCGAAGGCAGAAGTTTCAAGTTTTTGCGCGAACAGAATGTCACCGGAATAATTGCCAACAATTAATGTTTCAACGGGAGAAGGGAGGGGGTGGTGCTCAAAGGGGGCTGGTGACACTCCTTATTTGCGGGGGAAGCTGTTTTTGCATAACGTGGCCACATCCGGGGCGGCGGCCCGTCTCGCTCTTCTTGAAGGAAGAGCTGAAAGGACAAGACATTGTTGGTGGTGTTTCTCCCCGGAGGATTAGCTGACTTAATTTTAATATCCGTACGCGTCTGGACCATGGCGTTAGCATGTTGTTGGTGGTTCATTTTAATGAAAAGTCTTTCAGAAAATAGGCGCCCATTCGCCAACCACTCAAATCGAGCCGTGGAGGAAATAGATGGAGTGGTGCTGGAGCTGGATTCAAGTCCCCGATTTTGCGTATGGTTCACTGGGACCGAACAGTAGGTGCATTAGCTCTCATGCTTCATGTCTGCATCGTTGGCTGTTATTTGCTTGCTGGAGTCGCGGTCAGTGCCAAACCCAGACCGCCTGCAACGAAAATTCCCGAAGCAACATGTTGGCAAGCAGGGTGTACCGAACAGGGCAACGGCACTTCAGCCCAATGGAGCGAAGATGCTCGTGTGTACTTGTTTCGGCAACTGTTTGGGCCAGGTTTCTTGTATTCAAAAGTGGAAGAGCGGCACTCATCACGAGATGTGAAGATCAGATTATGTCTGGATTGTTGAAGCCGCATATGAGGCCAGAATCTCATGATAAATCTTGGCCGTAAATCACAGTATGTAACCGCTGCTCAGGTTTGACGCCCAACAGAAGGGCACGTAAATCTTAGCGCCGAACGCGAGAGCGAGCAGGGATTTGGCAAACCCATGACGATTACGACTGTCACCAGTCCAAGTCGACCATGGTCCACCTTTTTCTCCTTCACGCCTAGGGTTGCATATCATGGCTTTTCTGCCCTGTGCTCAGACCGACTTGGTCATTTACTTCAGGTTCCTGGTGACTTTGGCGAGGTCAGTCAGAGTGGATATAAATCTCGAATCCATACTGCTTGACAGCAGCACGAGACTTTGCCTACACAGCTGCATCACGGTGGCTTGGTGGGATCACCCATGATTGAAAGTAATCCCAGGTACGCGTCTTGGGACACGCGAGCAGTTTGACATGGCTTTGGAACAACGCAGATGGTGGCTTTGACGCAACATTCATAATAATGCAGAGGCAGGGCGCTGCGAACCAACGCAGTCTAACAATAAGCCTGGCGTTTGAGCTGCGTAAGCGTCAACCCATGCGTAAAGTACGTTTTGGTAGAAATCCGAAAGTTGGACACTGGAGGGAGAAATCGATGGGGTCGGCAAGGGGCAATCACATGCAAAACAAAGCCATGCAGATGCGACGCGATGCGATGTGCGGCGATTCGCCACGAATGAGATGCACAGCTGCCTCGAGAGCGAGGTGCGAGGACGAGGCGAGGGAGGAGGCGTTCTGTCTCTGTCTGTCGCAATCTGTCGCACTGCACAGCCACACGGCGCCGCGAGAAACACTGAGGAAAGAAGCTCCTTAGCGCGGTCTGAGATTCCCCACCACCTGGCGATGACGTCGCCTGTTTGCCCCGCTTGCGCTTGAGCTCTCTCAGCTTCCATCGTGCTGCCTGTGGAAAGGGTCTACCACCAACCTGCTGTCACCTGGCCCTAAAGCTGAGACCTGCATCTCGTCTATAAAGATACAAGGCACGCGTTTCCTCTCTTCTCGTGCAAACCACCTTCATACCATACCACAATAACCCAATCTTCCGTGATACCCCCCCACCACTCAACAACCACAACTACCATCAGCACACCTTTGACATCATGGCTTCCAAGTCCACCGTCAATGTTAAGAACATCGCTCCTCAAACGAGCGATGAGTCTATCCGCGAGTTCTTCAGCTTCTGGTAAGTGCACGGCCGCCTCGCATGCCGATTACATCACGGACACCTCAGGCTAACAGTTCTCAGCGGCAACATCACCGATATCAAAGTCACCACTGAGGGCGAGGCCAAGAGCGCAGACGTCACCTTTGAGAAGGCTACCGCCGCCAAGACTGCCTTGCTCCTGAACAACACCCAGCTGGGTGCAAACCACATCACTGTCACCAGCGCCGGCGGCGATTCCGAAGACGACCCTGCCCACTACACCAAAAACGCCGACCGCGACTCCGACGAGATCACCCAGGATGACAAGCCACGCGCTCGTATCCTTGCCGAGTATCTGTCCCAAGGTTACGTCGTCGGCGACGCTGCGATCCAGCGCGCCATTGAGCTCGACTCGAAGCACGGGGTCTCCAATCGCTTCTTCAACACCCTGACGCAGCTCGACCAGAAGTACCACGCCACCGACCGTGCAAAGGCTACCGACCAGAGTTACGGCATTACCCAAGCCGCCGCCGGCTTCCTCAACAGCCTGAACTCTTACTTCGAAAAGGCCACAAACACCCCCACCGGCAAGAAGATTGCCCAATTCTACACCGACGGCACCAAGCAGGTCCAGGAGGTGCACGCCGAGGCCCGCCGCCTTGCCGACCTCAAGAAGGACGAGCATGGCGGCAGCGCTTACAAGGCTGCTGGTCTGGAGAAGGTTTTTGGTAAAGAGAAGGGACAGACTGGCGAGTCTGGCGCCGCCGCTGCCGCAAAGGCAGACGGTTCGGCAGCTCCCTCGACAATGGGCTCGACCCCGGTTGTGCCTACGGAGTCCGTACCGTCGGTGAACCCCCCTACGAGCGAGAAGAGCGGTTAATAGATGCTTTCATGGGAGATGCTCGGAATTTTTAATGATCCCAGGATGGGGAGGTTACTTCGTACAAGCAGCTAGCTACGAGTTAATGACTTTTTGCTTTTGCAATTGAGCAATGCCATCAATACACTTCATGATGATCACTCTTCAATTTCTCTTGTATTTTTTACACTGAACATATAACATGGTGATAATACTTCCTAGGACACCATTGAATTCGTGTCGAAGAGTATACTTTCGTGGTGCACGCCACTGAACTTTCACAAGTTTTCAAAACGTAAGAAAGTGGTCATGATTTTTAATTGTGTTCATTATCTATCATTCATGGTATCTGAGTTCAATGCATTATCCCAACATCAGGTTCCGCCTGACGTTGCTTGAAATTTGAGCATCGTAGCCATTGCGGCGCTTTTTGAACAGCGGCAGTATACATGCAACATATCTAAGATCCCTTGGCGAACTTGGCCTCGAGGGCGTCGTCAACAGGGCCCTTGGGGTTTGAGCTGAGGTTCTATCATTGCAAGGTCAGCATGATTGAGGCAAGTCATGGTCAGGCGAAGGAAGGGAGACAAACCTGCAGCTGCTCCTTGTTGACCTGGTCCTTGTTCTCGGCGTTGTCGGTGCCCTTGCCAGAGGCGGGAGGGTCCTGCTGCTGCGCACCGGTCTGGCGCTCGGGAGGGGGAGACTGGCGACCTTCAGGCATGTTTTGTGGTGTTTTTGTGTGTAAGTGTGGTGTGTTGGTGGTGGTAGTGGTGGTTGTTTTGAGGTGTTGATGGGTTGAGCTTGATAGTTGCAAGGATGAATTTAGACAATTCGAGCAGGAGATATTTAAATACTTTTCTGAGCCTGTCTGGTTAGAATAGCTCCGCCTGCTCTACATTTTGATATAGTGGTGCTCCAGCAGCTGCTCGCGGGAAAGAGGTGCTACAGTTTTCAATTACAGTCAATGCCGTCATCATCCCACCATTACATCATATGGCACTGTAGCAGACACTGTAACGGCTCGTGGGGCTCCTTTTTTGTCTTACTGCAGAGCACTGTGCTGTACTCTGTATTTGTAGCTATTTATGTGCGGCTAATGGAAGACGCGTGGCTCAACGGGGCGGGGGGGGGGGGAGGAGGCGGGATGGTGGGAGCTGGCCACGGCATTTTTGTGAGTTCCGCATCTTTGAATGGCTGCGACGAAGCTGT
>PXOD01000417.1:0-38877 GCA_003012165.1 Paramyrothecium roridum
CTCACAACCAAGCTTCTTCTCATTGCTTAGCAAAGCTTAAACAGCCAGACCCAGCGTCTCCACATCCAACCAAGCTACCTTATCTACCTTTTCACACTATAACCAAGATGCCTTTCTTCGGTTCCAGCCGCCGCGAGCCCTCCCCGGAGCCCGGTGTACCAGCCCGAGCCCGAGCGGAGACGCGGCCTGGTTCAACCGCAACGCTCCCCCACCAGCCGCCCCGGCCCCGGCCCCCGTGGCACCACGAGCGCCGTAGCGGCGGCGGGCTCTTCGGGCCACCGCCGCAACAGCTCCGTCTCGTCGTCGGGCTCGTCGACCAACTCGTCGCACCGCCGCCGCACCAGCACCCCACAACAGCGGCGGCGGCATGCTGCACCGCAGCTTCGGCAACGGGTCGATGCGCTCGCGCGACGTCGACCCCAGCATCTCGGACGCCCGCCAGCGCGTCATGGACGCCGAGGCCGCCGAGCGGGACGCCGACCGCGCCCAGGCAGAGGCCCGCGCCCGCGTGCGCGACGCCCGGCTGCACGTCAAGCAGCTCGAGGAGGAGGCCCGCGAGGAGGCGCGCTTGGCCAAGATCAAGCAGCACCACGCCAAGGACATTTCGAAGCGCGGCAAGACTCTTGGACGTAAGTTTTCTCCCTCCGATCAAAGTCATTCAGCTTTCTTTTTGAAAATCTCGAAAGCTAACTGTTCTTCTCTCATAGGCCATGGAGCGTAAGCCTTGACCACGCATCGGTCTATTGCGACTTTGTGATTGATGCTCGGAGGTTTTTTCTCTCTTCTATTTACGGAGCGTCATCTTTTACGGTGGCCTGGGGCAAGCAAAGACCATGTTGCTAGGATCCGAGCTCCTTCGACCATTTTTTATTTTCCTTTTGTTACCTTTCTTATGAGCGGGTGAGACGGCGTTCTGGGGTTTGGGATGAGCGCAACGCATCTTGTACGATTACGATGACTTTGTAAAACCACAAAATGAGCATTTCGATACCCACCACTTTCTTGTGTCAATTCGCAAGTGATCGTCGCCTTTCTTTGAAGCCGTTTGTATCAGCATTGATCTTTTCCAAAACGCCCAGCTTGAAAAGAAGTGAAGTTCTCGGTGTCCCCAAGTAGCACAAGATCGTGAGCCTGCCGTATCTGGGCTAGCGGAAATTTCACTGACGTTTCATGTTTGGGACGGGGCCGCCCCCCTGCATGCTGTGGCAATTTGTCGTCTGTGCGCGACCTCGGCCTGAAGGCCAGCATCCCAGGTTGACGATGCGGTCAAGTTTGTGTCTTCATTAAAGGTGTAAATGATGGCTCGGAGAGAGCAGTTGCGAATCACTGCAGCATGAAGTCGGGCACTTCCCGTGGCTATGAATGGGGGCCCTCATCCACCTCTAAATCACTGCCAAGCCGGCCGTGTCAATCCCAACTTCCAGATGACACAGTCCGCCGGACCACATTCTGCCTCCCGCCTCTGTTTCGTCTCGCCTGGTTTCTGGTCTTTGACTTGTTTTGACCCCATCATTGCACCCACACATGATCATTTGCCGCAACTCCTGGATCTCCCGGTGCATTCTGCTTTTTGCATGCCTCGCTCCTTGGAGCACAAGATAAGGCCGCCTACAGAGTACATAGCTACTTAACTTAGACTACATTCTGGATAGCAACCCCTGATAGGAGACGAGTTGGCAAGCCTTGGTCAAAGGTGATCTAATTTTGTCGATCCCTGTGCTCCCGTGGTGGTTGCTGAAGGATTGGTCACCGCCATTGGCTGACAAGCCGCTATCCCAGGCGGATTTGCATGCGTGAAATTGGGGGACCTTGGCGGGCAGGCGGCCTGCAGAGGCGCCGCAGCTACTGAGCCAGTGCCCTGAAAGGAGGTCCCTCCCCGAGCGTGTCGCAGTGGGTGGTGCTGCACTGCACCGCACTGCACTAATCTGGAATCCCCCCGCTCTCTGTGTGGTGCCGAGCCACTAAACGCTAGACCAGGGGCTTTCCCTTCTTGGCTGGAGAAATGGCTCCTTCCTTCCTCTCCTCGCAGCTGGTTTAATTAGGGTATCAACTCCCGCGTCCCAACATCGCGGGCCCTCTTTCGTTTCTCTCCTTCACTCATCGTCACTTGTCCCAACCTCCCAGTCACTCCTTTGCTGGCGCCCCGTATCTGCTGTTTGACACAGCATTGCAGGGACACTGTCAGCCTCAGCGCCCAACTCACCGTCACTCATTTCCGGTGTAATTACTACACTCGTTCGAATCGCTTGCTTGACGCATTGCGAGAAGCCCTCTGCTAGGCCAGAGAGAGACACAACGACGACGACACAGTCGACAATACTCAACCCCATTAATACTACCACACGATTTTCACCATGCTCTACTCGTACATCAAGCCTGCCGTCATGGCGGCCGCCCTGCTTCTGCCAGGGCTCGCCAGCGCACAGGTTGAGAGTGAATGCGACCCAACCAAGGTCGACTGCCCGCCAAACCCTGCCTTCGCCACGAGCCAGAACTTCAACTTCAACATGACCCCTAGTGGCGAGCTCTGGGAAAAGACTGCCGGTTACCCCAAGTACGACAAGGACAAGGGCGCCATCTTCACCATCTCCAAGCAGGGCGAGTCCACCACCATCCAGATGAAGTACTACTTCTTCTGGGGCCGCACCGAGATGCACATGAAGGCCTCCCACGGTACCGGCATCGTCAGCTCCATGATGTGGATCAGCGACAACCTCGACGAAGTCGACTGGGAGTTCCTCGGCTCCAAGCCCACCACCGCCCTGTCCAACTACTTTGGCAAGGGCAACACCGAGTCCGCCGATGGCGAGGAGCACAACGTCCCCAACGTCATTGACGACTACCACAACTACACGACTGTCTGGACCAAGGATCGCCTTGAGTGGTGGCTCGATGGAAACCTGCTGCGCACAGTTGTTCCGGACCAAGCCGTCATCAACGGCACCAGCTTCTACCCCCAGACCCCCATGCGTGTCAGAATCGGCATTTGGGCTGGCGGTGACCCCAGCCTTCCTCCCGGCGTCAATGAGTGGGCTGGTGGCAAGACCAATTACGCAGAGGGCCCGTTCTACATGTACGTCAAGTCAATGTCCGTCGAGGACTACAGCTCTGGAAAGGAATACGTCTACAGCGACAAGTCTGGCGACTGGGAGAGCATCAAGTCCGTTAGGTAAGCTTGTGCAGCACCAACACGTCTTCGCTCATCATGCGCTAACACATCCCAGTGGCGAATCCAAGGCTGTTGAGATTATCAACAGGCCCCCGCCTGAGCCCGAAAAGACCATCTCGGAGAAGTTCAACGGTCTGAACACTACCGCCAAGATTGCTATCATCGCCGGCGGCTGCGGTTTTGTTGCTCTCGTCGTCGGCGCCTTTGCCTTTTACTTCTTCCGCCAGCGTCGCCGTGGTGCTCGCGAAGCCGCTCTTGCCGCTCAGCGTATGGAAGCCGAGCGCATTGAGATTGAAAACTACAAGGCGCGCGGTATCAACCCAGATGGTTTCTCCGACAATGCTCCCGAGTACGGCGCCCAGACCAGGAACACGGGCTTCATGGGTGGCAACACGTACAGCGCCGTGCCAGTATCCCCTCTGAGTCCCACCACGGAGAAGGGTTTCCCACCAGCGCCCGCGAGGAGCTTCTCCAACGGCCCGCCTGGTGGTCGCGGCAACGAGTATTCGAACGGATGGAGGTGATCAACCATGATCTCGGTGTCTCAAGTTGAATTTAAGGGTGTTATATTCTCGATATGTTGCTTCAGTTTGGCGTAGGAGTTGTTCAGTGGTCAAATGGACCTGAACCTTGTCTTCTTTGTGCTCTCATCTGCTTCACAATACAAAATCTTGTACACGAACCTCAATTTCTCTTTGCCATGTATTGAAACCGCGCACAATGCTCGCCGTACTTGTTTACCTTGGATTAAGAGCTAGCTCGTTGGGTGGATACTGATGAGTTCCAGCGCAAGACGAATCAACGGCTTCAGACTCTTCGCGACTATTAACTCCAATGAGCTCTACTTAGCCTCAGGGCACGCGTATCGAACGCATTTCAGCGAGGGGTGGAGATGATTTACGAAACGGAGGTCCAAGTGCAGGTGTTCATTCGACAAAACCGACCTAGAGTACAGCTGCAGGAGGGACAGGTACGGCGGTTCGGATCTATGGGTGCGTTGATGCAAGGTTGCTCTTTTGCCGCGCCGGGATAATTCTCCGCCCCCCTCCATCTTGCATACAAAAGCTTGTTCTAGAACCCGCCTTTGATCTGCCCTTCCGCTGCAACGCTCCGAAGAAGACGTAAAGGACGACGTACATAAGTTAGGCCAAGGGCTGGAACATGCGTGTTTGCAGACAGGACTGGGATCATGGGTTTTCAGAATCCCAGCATAGAACTGCATTTTCGAGGCAATACCTTCGGACTACTCAATTTACCACCAATGGCTAATTTATGGGTAAGTTAATTTGGCTTGATTGTGGCTTGATTGACTATAGATGGAGAGCATCATGATGACTGCAGAGACAATCCACTATACTGTACTACCTCAATCTCTGCCGTACGATTCATCCGTATCCCTTCAATGAGCGTGACGCGCTTTCCTCAAATCCACTCCCCGTCAAGGCTTATCCATTCACCATGGCTCAAGTCCTACCGGATCTCACCATTTAGCAGGGCCTCCACTGCATGTTGAGCTGCTGGGTGAAGGCGACGGTAGCATCGTCGTCGGTGATGGAGCCGTAGGCGGTGGTGTTGGTGGTGGTCAGGCCGATACGGTTGTTGATGTTGAGGTTGCCGTTGGCGCCGCATGGAGACCAGATAACGCTGGCCGTCGGGATCTGGTCCTGCTTGGTGTAGACCTGGCCGGCCTCCCAGACACCGCCGCCCTGGATGCTCACGCGGGTGGTAGTGGTGGCCGCAGCATCCTGGCTGAAGTAGTAGGTGCTGAAGAAGTCACCCTTGACGCCCTTCTCGAGGATGGCGTAGCCGTGGTAGGTGCTCTCAACAATGGCGAACTGGAAACCGCCAGGGTACTTGAGGTTCAAGTGTAGCTGGCAGTTCTTGCTGCGCTCGGCAAAAGGGATGCCGGGGCCGATGTATGTCTGGAACTGATCAAAGCCAAATGTGACGACGGTGCGGTCGGTGGAGATACTCGTCGACACGGTGCCCTGGGGGCAGCCATTGCCGGACCAAGACACGCCCTGGATGGTGATGAGCTTGGGGTCCGGGCCTGCGCCGCCGAACACGGGGTTGAGGACGGGCGAGGCGGCAGCGAGGGCCGGGACGAGAGCGAGGGGAGAGAAGCGCATAATGAAGGAGAAGGAGAGAACGAAAAAGCTGTGAGAGACCGGTTGGCTGTGCGTGTGAGGGAGAGATGGTGATGGTCGAGGTGACTGATGAGCTTCTCTTGACGTCTTGGATGAAGCGGAAGCAGGTCCCTCTTATACTTGGCTCGAGATGCCGTCGTCCATCGTCAACAGAGCTTCCTCACCAGCACGCAACCCCTCTTTCTGCCTCACAGGCCTCCTGCTCTTCTTGCTCCCTCCCTCCCTCTCTTTTCCCGTAACCCGGAGAGACAGATCCCAAGTTGCATTCTCCCCAGCGCACACGTTCTAGGCTCCGCAAAGGGTCCCCCCTCCTGCTCACGAGCTCAGCCCAGAATCATACCTCGAGCAGACAAGGGACAAGGTTGCACGGAGGCCCGATGCAATATCGTCGTCCATTCCCTCCTTCTGCAGGTTGCGTCGGGATGTATCGCGCATATTGCGACCTCTGAGTTGTTGATGGAGTAACCTTTGCCTGCTAGCTTGGAAGGAAGAGAGAGGGAGGGGTGGTAGCAGCGAGGAGAGCGGGCCGAGCGCAACGCTCGCCTCATGCGCACTTTTGGGCCTCCACCGTGCTCGGTATTCAGGGCTCATGGCAGCGTCGACATGAGTTTTCCCGGTGCAAAGACGACGAGACCACCACATAGGAGAGGCAAGACGAGAGAGGAGCAAGCTGCTGTAGCGAGAGAGACCCAGAGAGAGAGAGAGAGGGGTTAGCCGAAGCGTATAGTACCTAGGGCATGCGACAGGGATGGAACGACCTGCAAGGACCGTGGGTGTTTATTTTAGTTTCGGGGGTCGGGTTTCGGGGGACGCGCAGGAAACAGAAAGCAGAAAAAAGACGAGATGCAACCAGGGCACAAAGAGGGGGGGGGCCAGCGAAATAGATTGCAAACAAATTAAAGTCCCGGGGCTGGACCCAGCGCTTCTTTATGTACTGCAGAAAGATGCAAGGTCCCTTGTTTTTCTTTTCTTTCTTATGGCTTATTTTTCTTGCCGCCGCCGCCAGCTACGAGAGCGCAGACAAGTCTATCTGTTCCGTGTCCTTGGCGTTGTAACCCACCTCTTTAACTCTCCCTTAGCCAGAACTTCACATGATAATATAAGCAGAAGCTGGGTGCTTGCATGAGCTGGGCCCCAATCACGTTTTGCCGGACCGGGATTATGTGCATTGTCTAACGTCGTGTAATAAATGGTGAAGAGAGAGGGTGAGAGAGGAAGGGAGAGAGAGAGAGACACACACATATACAGAATAGATCTAGAGAGGCCGGCTCGTCAGTTGACCCGGGGTTTATTTTAGCCTCGCAGGCACCACGACTTGTTACGAAGGAACCATGGGAAAAGAGGGTTTCGTTGCAGCTTTGGTCCCTCTATTCTTCATGCAAGTCTATGGAATCGTGGGGTTGCGGTTGGTACGCTTCGCGGCGGGCCGGACACACACCCTATGGGACGGACGCCCCAGTCTGGAACCCTGGAGCCACGTCTAAAGCCTCGGGTCGCTTGTATATTAAACGCCCTCGGTTTGGTCTTTTGCATTCTCGTTTCCGCCCTTTTGCCCGCAGCGGCTGGAATGGAGAGATGGGGTCTTGTGGAATCTCTCACCTTGGTCGAGCTATAGGCTATAGAGGGTACGTTACCAGTTTCTGCCGTTGGGGCCTGACACAACACCCAAGTTCAGATCATATCAGATCAGGAACGGCTGAGGAGACCATAGATGGAGAGATATGCGCTACGCCTCTCACAGATCTTGCCCCCCGCCAGTTTCCCCCGTATCGAGTAAAAGTCGCTGCGCATCCTCCCACCTGTTGATCCGGCCTGCGCCGAGCCCCCAGGGCGGCTAATGGCCGGTGCCAGCCACGATGCAAATCAGGCC
This sequence comes from Paramyrothecium roridum, assembly GCA_003012165.1. NCBI lineage: Eukaryota > Fungi > Ascomycota > Sordariomycetes > Hypocreales > Stachybotryaceae > Paramyrothecium > Paramyrothecium roridum. The sequence continues at coordinate 7,187 of PXOD01000417.1, forward strand.
ACCATATATTATAGCCGCCCCGACCAGCCAGATGTTTGCGTTGCGTTGCACCGTGATCCCCCTTCCCCCCCTTCCTTCAGCGGCACACGCCCCGAGGTAAGTAAGGTAAGGTAAAGAGGTAAGGTAAGGTAGTCCATGCCATGCCACAAGTACCTAGCCTACGTTGCATCAACCTAGACTATCCACCCCATCTGACCAGACTCCCCATTCTATACAGAGCGCGTAAAGTTGAAAGGATGTGTGGCCAGCACTCAATACGGACTATTCCCTCCGTAACATGGCCGTAAGCAGCTCGCCTGTCTGCAAATTAAATTGTCGCGTCACTGTCGCTTTACATGATCGTTTGTTATTTTATTTTATTTGGTCTCTACAGCGCCGTGTGCCGCATGGTGAGTGTGTGTGTTTAGCGAGCTGGATGCTTACACCTTTTGCCTCGCGGCTCCCGGTGAGGAATTCGGGGGGGGGGGGGGGGGGGGGCCTTGAGGTTTTGTCATGTTACGTTTTTGCCGGTTACATCGTCCGGCAGCCCCCTCCAACTAACCTACCTTATACTAGGAGCCGTTCAGAAGAACTAAGAGAGAGAGAGAGAGAGAGAGAGAAAGAGAAGCAAAGAAAAAGCAAAGACAAAAACCGAGTGACAAAAAACATACCTTCCTCTTGCGGCTCGCCCTGCGTCTTGGGTTCGCCGCCGTAAATACGCAAGCGTCCCAGCGCAGCAACTAACAAGGACCAGGTCTCCAAGCATCTCTCTCACATTTCTCCATCTTCTCTCCATCTCTCTTTTCTTTTTACTTGCTCGCCCTCCAACGGCTTTAGCGGGCCAATTCATTTACGACGGGGGGCGGGCTCAGCTGAGCCCGAATAGATTTGACAAGAAAAAAAAAAAGCTGAGATGAGTTGGTACGATGACTGCATGACGGCGAACCATGGGTTGGCATGGGACGGGGCAATTCCAACGGAAGCAGACGAACCTGCTCCCCTCTTGTTCTCCTCTCCTCTCCTCTTGGGTGGCCCCCGGATAATTGCTCGACTCGGACGACGACAAGTTGGTCTTTTGTCAATAGCAGCTTCGCGCTATACATGTCCAGTCAGCCGTAGCTTCGGCGCAGGTTGCAGTCACGGTCAGTTGCCGCAAAAGGTAAGAGTTCTATTGGACAAGGCGAGTATGCAAGGGTATTTACAGCCTTACGAATCAACAACCTTCCTCCTCCTTCCAACCCAGGTCCTCTCTGGTCTGGTCTAGTCTGGTCCCAGCTCCCATCTCGCCGGCAATTCTGTCTCCTCGGACGCCGCCGCCCATCATGTTTTTCTTCTTCTTTTCTTTCTCTTTCCCCTCCTTTCCCCCCCCTCCTTTACTGTCCTTCAACCTGCTTCAGGAGACCCTCGAGGTTGATGCTCTTGGGCCGCTCAATGGGCAGTCCCAGGGCGCGGTCCCAGATGAGCTGCGCCAGCGGGCCCAGGCCGCGGGACACGCCAAAGGTGGCCGTGTAGTAGAGCGTCTCGTGGAAGCCGTAGTGGTGGAAGAGCACGCCGGAGCTGCTGTCGACGTTGGGGTAGGGGTTCTTGGTCTTGCCGTGCTTCTTGAGCACCTCGGGCGCGATGCGGCTGTTCTTCTCCACCAGCTGGAACACGGGGTCCTTGGCGATCTCCGGGCGCGCCGCCGCGTAGTCCATGAGCGCCTGGAAGCGGGGGTCGGGCTTGCGGAGGACGGCGTGGCCGTAGCCCGGCACCACGCGGCCCGAGTTGAGCGTCGACCACAGGTAGTCGTGGACGTCCTGCTCCGTGTAGTCGGCGGGGATGGCCTCCTTCATCTGGATGATCCAGCGGAGGACTTCCTGCGCAGCCAGGCTGTGTGGGAAATGTTAGCCGCGAGAATAGGTTTCATGATCTGCAATAGGCGGCCACTTACCCGTGAAGAGGTCCAGCAAGGCCTTGAAGACCCGCGCTGTAGGAGAGAAAGGGGTCGCTGAGAGCGCTGCCGACAAGGTGGGTGGTGTGGGCGGAGACGTTGCCGCCCTCGTGGTCGCCGTGGAGGGCCAGGTACAGGCGGAGCAGGTCCTGGAAGTTCTCATTCTCGCGGCCGCCCTTGCCCAGCATGGCGGCGAAGTTGTAGGACCAGTCCTGCTCGAGGTCGACCTCGGCGGGCAGGGCGCCGCCGCCGCGGTAGGCGTTCTGGTAGATCTTGGCGGCGATGGTGGGCAGCTTGGCCAGCAGGGAGATGGAGTCGTCAAAGGTGGGCTCCCAGTAGTCGGCCTTGTTGAGGCCCTGCTCGTAGGCCTTGGCGAACTTGGAGGTGTAGTTGAGGGCGGAGACGGCCATGGCGAACTGGGTCATGGGGTGCAGGTCGCGGGGGAAGTCGTCGAGCATCTTGGTGACAAAGGCCGGGATCTGGGCCTGCTCGGCCAGCTCGCGGGAGAACTGGCGGACCTGGGAGACGGAGGGGACCTGGCCGGTGAGCAGCAGCCAGAACATGGCCTCGGGCAGCATCTCGGTGCCCGTCTTGCCCTTGGGCAGGACCTCCTGGCAGTCCTTGATGGTGCGGCCGTGGAAGCGGATGCCCTCGTTGGCGTCGAGGACGGAGCCCTCCCAGACCATGGCCTTGAGGCCGCGCATGCCGCCGAGCGTGTTCTCGACCTTGACCTCGCCGATGACCTTGCCGCCGTGGGCCTTGACCTTCTTGAGGAGCTCGCGCTTGGCGGGGATGACCTCGCGCAGCGTGGCCTTGAGGTCCAGCTCGGCCGAGGACGAGTAGCTCCGGGCGGCGGAGGCGAGGATGGTGTTGCGGGCCCATGGCTGCGTTGGTTATTGTGAGTTTGGCTCAATTCTACACCTTCGGCGAGTTTCTTTGTTTCCTCCAACGTACCTGAAGCGAGGCCATGGCTCGCTGGGAGCGCCTCATGTTGAGAGCCATGACGAAGGAGTAGAAGGTAATTGATAGGAATTGACTGTGGGTTGTATGTATATCAATGTCTCTCTTTTGTTCACGTTCAATCGTCAGTGCCTGCTTGAGAGGGAAATAGAAAAGTGATAAAAAAATCCAAATAAAAAAAATAGCTGACGGGTGGACGGAGAACAATTGGCGGTGGATGGATGGGATGGCCGGCGGAGGGAAATGTAGATGCATTGCATTAAGCCGAGGTCCTCGTCACTCAACGCCCTCCAATCGATTGGGGGGAATGGCGCCCCTCTAGAGCCGGGGGCCCCCTCCCCCACCCCCCGCACGTTCCGTTCTGGCGCTCTCTACCCAGCCGGATACAGCACAATTTAGCCCGGTTCTGGGGGGAAAGACGCGGCGCCCCGAAAATGACGCTGCTGGGCTTTTTCGTACATACAGTACACAAAGTAACTTAGACTGCGGGTAAGCTGTTGTGGGTCCCATCGTAAGCGATGCAAGCCGAGGGAAGCCGGGTTCAACTGGAATCTGAAGATAAGTTATGCTTCACAATTCAGCACCAAACTGAGGGAGACGTTTGGAATCGCATGAGACGGGAATGTATTGGACAGCATGTAAAATAGAATATCGTCGCATGCTGTCTCCCCACTTGTGATAGCATGCCCGCAACAACCCTCCTCCACCATATGCCTGCCTGTCCACCTGCCCTTCGGCGCAGCCACCCTCGGCTCGGGGCAAAGGCACATCCCCGCATCCGCTGATTGGTCAATGCCGCTCCCGCCGCGGGTCTCCGACTTCCCCCCGAGGTTAGCCGTATGACATATGATTTCCAATCCTCAACACCACAAATCTCATCTTGACAATCTTCAACATATCTTTGGGCCGCTCCTTGTAAAACTCGACGGACCCGAGCCATCCCCACCCCACACGCCGTGTCCCATCTCCATCATCTGCATTGTCATAGAAAGCACCAAAAAAAAACAAAAAAAAAAACAACGGAAATGATGCGCAGGATCGCAACCGCAGCTCCGAGGCGAGCCCTGCGAACCGCGTCCATACCCAGAACCCGCCTCCTGACCGTCCGCTCCATCTCCTCCACAGCCCGAATGGCCGCCCCCTCGAACCCTTACTCCTCCAGCAACCCCCCCTCGGACTCTTTCCAGCTCCTGCCGGAGTCGCAGAAACCCGGCGAGGCGGAGGATGCCTTGTACGAGTCCCAGGTCCGCGAGATCGAGGCCTGGTGGTCGTCCCCCCGCTTCAACGGCATCAAGCGCCCCTACACCGCCGCCGACGTGGCCACCAAGCGCGGCACCCAGCACATCTCGTACCCCAGCTCCGTCATGGCCACCAAGCTGTTCAACCTGATCCGCGAGCGCGAAGCCAAGGGCGATCCCATCCATACCAGTATGTGGTGATTCCTGCTTAACCACCGCTTCGAAACCCCATCTTCTAACAGAGCAAACAGTGGGTGCTATCGACCCCGTCCAGATGACCCAGCAGGCTCCCCACCAAGAGGTCCTCTACATCTCCGGCTGGGCCTGCTCCTCCCTCCTCACCACCACCAACGAGGTCTCCCCCGACTTTGGCGACTACCCCTACAACACCGTCCCCAACCAGGTCCAGCGCCTTGCCAAGGCCCAGTCCATGCACGACCGCAAGCAGTGGGACGCCCGCCGCAAGATGACGGCCCAGGACCGTGCCAAGACCCCGTACGTTGACTACCTCCGCCCCATCATCGCCGACGGCGACACCGGCCACGGCGGCCTCTCCGCCGTCCTCAAGCTCGCCAAGCTCTTCGCCGAGAACGGCGCCGCCGCCGTCCACTTCGAGGACCAGCTCCACGGCGGTAAGAAGTGCGGCCACCTCGCCGGCAAGGTCCTCGTCCCCATCGGCGAGCACATCAACCGCCTCAACGCCGCTCGCTTCCAGTGGGACGTCATGGGCTGCGAGAACCTCGTCATCGCCCGCACCGACTCCGAGTCCGGCAAGCTGCTCTCCTCCGCCATCGACGTCCGCGACCACGAGTTCATCCTCGGCGTTGCCGAGCCCTCCATTGAACCCCTCGCCGAGACCATCCAGGCCATGGAGGCCAAGGGCGCATCCGGCTCCGAGATCGACACGTTCGAGGCCAAGTGGGTCAAGAGCACCAAGCTCGTCACCTTTGACGAGGCCGCCGTCGCACACATGCGCAACGAGGGTGTCGCCCAGGAGAAGATTGACGAGTACCTCGCCGCCACGGCCAAGGACCGCGACATGGGCATCACGAGGCGACGCAACCTGGCGGCGCACTACTCCAAGACGCCCGTCTATTTCAACTGGGACGTGCCCCGTACCCGCGAAGGCTTTTACCACTACCGCGCCGGCATGGAGGCCGCCACCAAGCGCGCCCTGGCCTTTGGCCCTTATGCCGACCTCCTGTGGGTCGAGACCGGCGACCCCAACGTCGAGGTAGCCACCAAGCTTGGCCGTGCCGTCCGTGACGTCTACCCGGGCAAGGGCCTCGTCTACAACCTGTCGCCCTCGTTCAACTGGATGGCGCACGGCTTTACCCCCGAGACGCTCAAGTCGTTCATCTGGGACATTGCCCGCGAGGGCTTCGTCCTGCAGCTCATCTCGCTCGCCGGCCTGCACTCCAACGCCACCATGACGACGGAGCTGGCGCGCGACTTCAAGACGGACGGCATGAAGGCCTACGTTGACCTGGTCCAGCGCCGCGAGAAGGAGCTCGGCTGCGACGTGCTGACGCACCAGAAGTGGAGCGGCGCCAGCTACATGGACGGCATCCTGGGCGCCATCCAGAGCGGCAGCTCGAGCAGCAGGAGCATGGGCGAGGGCAACACGGAGGGACAGTTCCACTAAGCTGGACCTGCTGGTTTTAAGGTGCAAAAAAGTGAATATGAGTGGTTCTTTGTGAGCATTCGAATGGAGTCTGGAGCATGATTTGTTTCTATATTATGTTGTATTTAGATGAGCCACACTGTAGAGACACGTTATACCTATGCTACTATTTGAGCAATCATGTACCAATTTGGTGTTGGTAATCTTGTGCCTCGTCGCATGTATCACCTCCCTTCTCGGCACCTTACAATGAATCCTTCAGCGCGTTGTTGGTGGGCGCGGGGGCGGGAGGACCCTCGGGCGTTACGTAGGCCTTGGTCATGCCACCATCCACAACAAAGTCGTGGCCGTTGACGAAGCTCGACTCGTCGCTGGCCAAGAATACAACGGCGTGAGCCTGCTCGATTGCCTCGCCGAAGCGGCCGGTGGGGAAGTGAACCTCGCGGCGCTGGCGCTTCTCCTTGTCATCGCCGAGCCAGTCCTGCAGCAGCGGGGTGTTGAGGGGCGCAGGGCACAGGTTGTTGAAGCGGAAGCCTTCACGGGCATGGACCATGGCCAGCTCGCGGGTCAGGGCGAGGACGGCACCCTTGGAGGCGGTGTAGGCGAGCTGGGGGGTGGCGGCGCCGACGAGAGCGACGACGGAGGCTGTGTTGATGATGGAGCCGCGGGTCTTCTTGTTGCGGCGCAGTGCGAGGACGGCGTGCTTGGAGCCGAACCAAACGCCCTTGACGTTGATGTTGTGGGTGAGATCCCAGATCTCCTCGGGGGTGTTGACGGCGTCGTCGTCGCGGGCGTGCATGATGCCAGCGTTGTTGAAGAGGACGTCGAGGCCGCCCCAGGCGTCGAGGGACTCAATCATGGTCTGGATCTCGCTCTCCTTGGACACGTCGCATTTCTGTGCGCACACCAGTGGGTCAGCTTGTCGCCGTCGTGGAGAAAGGGAAGAAGGTTAAGAGTGGCTCACGAAGATCTCCACGCGGCCAGCCGAGGGCACGAGCTGCTTGACCTTGGCTTGGGCCTTCTCGAGGGCGGGGACCGAGATGTCGGCCATGAGGACGTTGGCGCCCTCCTTGGCGAACAGGATGGACGTCTCGAGACCGATGCCACTGCGGGACGAGTTAGGTGTCTGTACGGAAGGGAATGGATGGAACAGAAGGGGGGTGAGACGGACCCTCCGGCGCCAGTGATGATGGCGTTCTTGCCGGCCAGACGGCCACGGGGCTCCGACGATGCCATTGCGGGTAGGTTTTGTGAGATTGCTTTTGTGTAAAGGGTACGTCGGTCGGTGGTGCTGATGACAGGTCGAGGGCTCGGGATCTGTGCTTCGAGAAAGACGTTAGCAAGCTCTAGGAGCCCAAGTGGGGGGAGGGGCGGCAACGAGGAGGAGGAGCTACAGCCGTTACCGGTGACGAAGGGGCGGGACGTACATAGTTAGGTATGCAGGGACTTCGGGAAGACGGAACGTGGCCCAGATAAGACGACGACTGTTAAGGAACGAGTCTACTATGGGAGAGAGAAGATGGGAGGACGAAGAGGAGGCCCTTGGGCATTGATTGCATCACGAGGAGACGGAAGTCACACACGGACACGGACGCACATGGTTCCGGCTCATGGCCGAGGCCGTGTTTCGGAGCTCTGCTTGGTCGTGCCTTTTTGTCGTTTGTCACGGTTTGCTAATGGCAACTAACCGGGACCCCTCCCCCGCCATGGTCTAGAACTTTGTGAGCTTATCTTATCTTATCGGCGCACCCTGCATCGTCGCCGTCGGCTACCTATCTATGCATGCAAGGCAGTCGGACTACCCTGCAGGTTGCATGGGATACCAAATTGGGACTTGATCCAGCGAACAGAGAATGATAAGCTGCCGGACTCGTGTTTCTCACCGATAAAGCCATGTAGATCATCTTTTGTGTACACATTGGTCTGCCGTACAGCAACTCTGGAGGTAGATATGGAAAGCTAGCATTATTCACACCGCAAGGGGTTGGTTCCACTGTGCAGTCGGCAAAAGCCTTGATATTTGGGTATTTGTATGCAGGCCCTCTTTAACCTTTTTCTACAAGTCCGCCCATCTCTTAACCACACAGCAGTTATACCTCTACTTTATTTCGTAAAGAAACAATTTTTTTTTATATTATTCTCAAATATTTTCATAATTTTTAATTTAAGGCTGTCGACTGTTCCCAATTGTAGTCTGGGGGTGACAAAACAGTCTCTGTAGGCGGAGAACCCGCGCAGGGTTGCCGGTGGCGGCAAATATATGCTCTTCCAATTGGAGAACGTGGTAACACACGCAGACAAAAGTCACCACTACTTGACCAACCGTGGTGAGCGACGTCCTTGAGCGTTGAGCCCTGCTCACGCCCAACACGTACGGCTGCAGTGATCCCAAGACATTCCGGAAAGCATCAACCTCAGACTTGACTTTGTGGCACTCTTCGGGTGCGTTGCTGGCCTTTTCGATGAACTTGGCTAAAATCTTGGAAATTTGAGCTGCGCCCGTGAGGATGCCGACAATACTGGCTGCCATGCTGAGTAAATCGGCCATGCTCGCCTGGCCAAGCCTCCAAGCCAAAGAGAACGCCTAAAAGGGATCGCGACATATTCCAAGCAAAGAGCAAGAGTAGCTGAAGTAATGCACGGGGCCCCACGCTGTGCATATTGTCGCTTACACTAATGACTGATCCTACAGCTTGTCGGCAGCGGCGTGGAATAGCTATGGCCCGTTCCAACATGGGCAAACATTTCTTAATACACATATGTCACGCAAAAATTGGACGCCACAACTACGTTGTTGCAACGTTGCCCGAAAAAGCCAATGCCCAATGCCAAGCTTCTTCATAAACTTATATCAAAATCGAGGATGAAATGGGAGAAAAGAGATCAATACGATCGAATGCAGCTTCAAGTAATATGACTCTTGTTGAGGCATAGTCAGAAGAGCTCAATCGTTAAGCAGTCAACTCCTTGAGAAATACGGAACGACATTTCGAACTGAATCTCTGCTATACAGAGGACTTCTGCTATTGTTAGACTGCTCACCCCCTTACCTTGACTTCACCCTTACAGAAATATTGATATCATACATCACGTCTCCAAGACAGTTAACAAATGAGTGTCAGCATTAGGCACTGGAGACACCATGCCAGCCTAGCGTAGCCATGATCTTTCTGAACAGCCTCAAGCGAGAAAACGACCGGCTAGCGGGAAGTTACGATACAGAGATTAAAATAGAGTTCGTGTTATTTATTGGAATAACTAAATTTGTATCGCCACTGAGGAAGAAGAGAGCTATACATGAACGGCTTTGCCGAGCCTTGATATCGGACAAGAGCAAATAAGATCCGCTGCCGGGATAGACCCTCCCGTGAAATGAAATAAGTAACCCCAGTAAGATCTTTTGGAGTCTGGTCTCATGAACCAGGTTTTTAGAAGGAAGAAAGCCATGTGGTTAGGGTCTCCAGAGGCCAGTTGTACATAACACCGAGCGGGGCCAACACCAGACATTGGGATGCCAGAGAAATATTCCCTTTGATGAGAGTCCCGCTCGTTTTGTCCTGTTTTCCTCTTTCTCCTCTTTTCCTTCTTTTGTTTTTCAATAAGAATACAGATTGAATGTTTATTCTTCTTCATCTATTGAAATGACTACGCCTCCGCGGACTGCGAACTGCATCGCGTCGAACGCGCTTTTGGCTTGTTCCCAGTAGTAAACCTGCGCGAGGTTCGGGTAACATTCAGCCGTCTTCACATGTTCGGATATCTCCTCAAATAATTCTGGATCGCCATCGCTAAGGCTACGAACTGCGTGTGCAAATCGCAAGTTAACCATGCTGCTCATTGCAATACCGAAGACAGCAGAAGGCGCAGGGGAGAAAGGGTCTGAATCATCAATGCATGCTTACCGGTCTTGTCCCCAAATTCAATTTGAGACACAATTTCCTTCTTGTCGGACGATGACAAGACAGATGCAATCGAGACGGACCCGGCCTGATGAACGGCACGAAAAGACTCTTTGATTGTGGCTGCCCCCAGCACCTCCAGAACATGGTCGGCACCACGTCCATTGGAAAAGCGGAGGACTTCATCTGCCCAGGATACGGTTTCTTCGAGATCTATGACGTGCGATGCGCCGAGCTTGACCAACGTATCCATTTGGGTTTCTGATGTTGCCAGAGCGACTACACTTGCGCCGATATTCTTAGCAATCTACACAAGCTCAAATTAGTCTGTTCAAACTTTGGGTAGAGAGTGTTAACGGGTACCTGAAGTGCTGCTATGCTTAGCTTACTTGTGTCTTGGATTAAGAGCACGTGGCCCGGTTTCAGGACGTTCGAGCCACCGAGAAGTGCCTTCCAAGCAGTGCCGTAGGCCACAGTCACGCAGGCACCCTCTTCAAGAGTCGCGCCCGGCACCAAAGGCACGAGCTCGTCCTCTCTCACAACAATGAACTGTTGGAGCACTCCGTTCGTGTGCCCAGTGCCCAAGCCAGAGCGGCGGCAGAGGGTTTCATGGCCCAGCCCTTCTATCCATGATGCGCCACTCGCCAATACGACTTCGTCTTCAACTTTCCAGCGAGAGTTGTCCGAGTGTGTCTCGGCCACAACCCCTGCTCCGTCGCGCAGGGGAACGAGTCCATCGGCAACGGCATCGCCTTCATAACTTGGTTCACCATGCAGAACAAGCAAGTCTTGCGGTCTGAGCCCAGCCGCCCGCATGCTGACCAAACCTGACCTGGCTTGACGGTGGGTTTTGGCACGCGCTCCTCAGACAAGTTGCGCTCGATACCCTCATCGCAGGGGATTCCGTGGTAATTGAGGCGAATGCGCCATGCTAAGTGGGTAGGTTCCTGCATCTTGGTTCATACTAGGGCCGAGAAAAAGGGATTTGACACTGTCGATCTGTGTTGATTAGAGTATGAGATGCAGCAGTGCGAAGATAGTATTTTAGAATGCCATATTACAGGCTCCTGCGAACAAGCAGCACCTAATTATGTCATCGTCTGAGTTCACTAGTCAATCGCCAAGGATTTGTGGACGCTATATTCCTCCACGTCCTCTAAGGTCCGATTGTGGACTACTAGAATGGCTGCTGCCCTGGTTGGGGGTACGGGACTATCAAAAACCACTTTGACTCGGGCAAGCTTCCACGATGTTCGTCGTCCCCAAGCCTATTCTTGACAAAATTGACGCTGTCGTGGGCAGGCCAAAACGTGCACAATGACAATGGCTTGCTTCGTTGTTCACCAGGAAGTAAGTGGGGAACAAGGAACGCCCTAGAGTCGAGCTTCTGTCATGAATAATAAGAATCTGATTCATATACTCGGCTGAGTCTGATGCAAAGATTCTGTAGTGTAGAACGGGCTGGCACGGGCGTTGTGCGAAGTCCATATTATGTGGCTTGAAGGGCAAATCAAACAAAATGCCTTACGCCATAGTTGGGTAGCGGCCATCTGGCCTTGATCCATCAAGATATGATCCTTGTTGGCTCATGGGCAGCGAGTGAGTCCCTCAATACTTCATCTACCTACAAGCCCAGGTGCTTTAACATCCAACATTCTCAAAAAGCTTCCAAACTGCCAACAGGACGCTGTTCCACAACATATTTGTCCAAGAAGATGGCAAGAAATGCCCGTTGCGCGAGAACGGCTGGGTTCATGATGAAGATGGCATTGGCGAGGATTCGCATATGCGTTGCGACCGGATCACAGACAAATAAGTAAACCTTTGAAAGCAGAAATGAAGAAACTGGCGGCGACATGGACAGCTTAATCTCGAAACTACTAATGCTGCTTCTGCTGTCTTGTGTCATGCAGAGGTTTTGCTAAACTTATCCCAGTATTGAACTCGCTATGCTGAGATAGAAAGCCTGGCTCAAACTACTCCGTAGTTCCAGGCCACGGATATGCCCAGGACTTTTGGTATCTACGCATTCTTACTACGAAGGAGCTGTGAGCCTAATATTCGAACTATTCACAAGGCATTTGACCGTCCTAGTGATAAATATCATCATCTACTGCTAATAATCAAACAGAACGGAAATAATTGTCAGCACCGAAGCTTTGTCTGAATAGTCTGCTTGATGTCTCTGCTAGATAATCCCCACGTGGAACCGAAGAGTTTAGAAGGGATTCCTAGTCCTCGCATCCACTTGAACCTATGCTGCAGTAGCCTAGGGCGGGAGTCTCAAGTACTGGAAGAAGTTTTGGACTTGCGGGACTGTGTTAGATACCGGGTCGTAGTAACACTCAGTGACACGTGATGAGATACCATTGTCAACCTGTGTCAAATTCGCGCCAACGACTCGAGTTTTGTAGATTGCCCGTGAGCTCGGAGATACTCCGAAAGCAAACATAATTTCTGCCTAGCACTAAAAGCTGCGAATAGCAGCCCAGCCGAGGAGAATGCTACCCAAGGTCATCCAGCACCCCGAAATCGCAAAGGCCCCCTGAATATCCGCTTTCAATACGGACCAGGCAATGGCAAATACCAAACTTGCTATAACTATCATCACGACCAGGACACAAAAGAGGGATCGCATGTGCCAGCCTTCCTCAAAGTAAATACCCCAGCCGTGGCTAGACTGATCGTCAGGCGGCGCGAGACGCCCACAGATTCGCTTGGGAAGTTGGTTGTAGATTCGGGACTGGGCCTTGGAGAGGCAGTGGGGGTTTCGAAAGTAGTGGATAAGGTAATTCTCTCCGAATATTGGAACATGCGGTGGCTTTGTTTCGGGCGCAGGATGACAGCGGTACTCGGTATTTATCGTGCCGAGCGGAGGGAGGCAGACGCAGGTCCCATCACAAGATCTTTCGTGCCTGTGAACCTGTGCAAATTGACTAGCATCTACCTCAAACTAGGCCAGATTGTCAGTAAGTCTCGGCTCACGCAGCAAAGGAAATACAATCATGATGTATGCTTACTCTATTAATGAAGACCTGTGATACATGGCGCAGCCTGAACCAGGAAAATGGGTTTCTATGCCTCTGATAGCGGGCCCGTAAGAACAACATAAGACCGAAGTCGGTATTGACGCCCTCTAACCGCTCTTGGTGCAGTTTCAACCCGGTCTCATCGTTCTTAATACAGTATAAAAGGTGGCTGGTGCTCGCGTGTTGATTGGGGTGAGTTTGAGCGGGGCGTGGTGGGTTATGTATCGGCAACGGCGCGCCCTGACCACTGATGCGAGTACTTATAGACTTGGCCACTTGTCTCACCGAGGGTACAAGTCCTGATAGTGATGTGATGTTAATATTAGCCATCGTTGACCCAGAGCTTGCCTGACTGTTACTGTTGGCCTTCTGTAGTGCTTCCGCCAGCCGCTTCACGGAGCCGGGTTCAAGTTCCATAAAGTCATCATAAAGTCGAGTACCACACCTCTGCTGTATTGTCAGAGCATGTATATAAATATATACATATACACTAGGTAGAGATAACTCACACATTTCCATCTAATTCGCTTCATCCCCGCAGGAAGCGCGGGTTCTGGCCGAATATCTGGGAGGAACCATAGCAGGTGGTCGACGAGCTCTGGGAGCGAGGATGCTCTTCCAACTATGAGACATTAGCACCAATTATGACATCCCTTCTAGTTCTGGGAGGACCTTTACCTTCCATATTGGCGTCGTAAACCATCAATGGTTTTGAGACAGATTCCATGGCGACTTGAGCCGTTTCCGGCCCCGTCTCGTCCAGACAATTGTTATCCTTCGCACAGTAAGGCGTCACGAAACTCCTGAGCCCTTTCCTGAGATTTTCGAGTGGTGCTCCTGTTTTCAAGAAGCGTTTCACTTGCTCCAGCGCTTCCAGTATACCTTCTTCAGAATCCCCACGGCCGGAAGACGCCTCGGAAGCCTTATCCAAGTCCGGATCGGCCACGCTCATGTCCCCCAAACTGTGTCCTTCTTCAGCTGACTCACGTAGTTTGGGTTGTCCTGGATTGCCAGCAAGCATGCTTTCCAGCCACCGGTTCAAAACTTGTTTTTTGTCGGCTGTCTCGTCTGGGTTCATCCGAGGCAAGGCTGTTGTCGGTATGGGCTCCAGGTTCCAGCGAATCCTGTCCGATATATATTCAGCGCTACCGCCAATCAGCTTTGCGGTTTCCCGATACACCTTGATGTCTGCTAGAAAAATGAGCTCCCTGGAATATGCTAGGAGAAGTCGACTAAAATTTCTCGCAAGCTTTTCTCCGCCAATATTCGGGTCCGCCACGGCCATTCGGAAAAGGCCCTTGAGTTCTTCGTCCTCGAGTAAGAGCTCCACGATCTCATCCTTGGCTGATGGAAGATTTTCATCGAAAGAATTCGAAAAGGCGGTACTGAGCGTCATGTGCCGCGAAAATACCGATTCAGCGTAACTTGGATTGGTAATTGTGTCCATATCCGGCTCTTCAGTTCCAAATACTGGCTGAGCTCTTGAGGATACTTCACCCAGATTCTCGCTGTTTACACGAACGTCGTCTATTAGATTTGCATCATCTCCAATTGGCATATCAAAGACGGTATCTGTTTCGGCGAGAGGTTTTTGGAATTGGGAACTGGGAGCTGGATCACCCGTATTGGAAAACTGTTTAAATATCGCGGAATCTACTGGGCATAGTGGGGGGATGGTGAAATAAATAGAGGATGGATCCTCCAATAGCATAACCCCGAAAGTTGTTGCGAGGGTGCCTAGATCTGTCGCCCAGGCATGCACACTGAGGCCGCCGAGTTCCGATGGATAGTGGTGTTTAGCTCGTCGCGTCATGTATGCCTTCAGGTTCATGGACACACGAACGAGATGACGCAGGTCACCGCCTTCTGCGACCCTCTCAATCCAGGACAGCACGTTCTCCTTGAGGAATATTGATAGTTCGAGGAGCAGAGCGTTCGAATCCGTCGAAGCATTGGCAATATGCTCTGAGAAGTGCGTGATTGCATAAGAGAGAAGGGGCGAGGGTGTAGGTCGTTCTCCTCTCTTAGCCAAGATGAACGGATGCCGCGGCGGGTTGAGCTCCTGCGAAGAAAGTACTTTCAGACATGTCAAGGCAACCCTTGTCTGCCCCAGAACTTGTGGGACGAAGAACGCTCCAGCCTCCTCGGATACGAGAAAGTCGCGAGCTGAGATATGGATGAAAGCGACGACGCCGGCCTGGTTGACAGATAAAAGCTGTCCACATAGTCCCTCAACCGCTTTTTTTGGGTCCAAAAGTTGAGCAGCAATATCGACCCGCAGTGCATGCCCGAGCTCCGAGACTGTCAAATTGCGATGGGAAGACAACACCCACATCAAGATGGCCTGAGCGACTGAAAGTGCAAAAGTAAGCAGACGTATGTAAGTCATGTATCGATTTACCCCCGTACTTACTCTGTATCTCATGCTTTTTACTGGACATTGTTCTCACGATCCCCTTGTAAAGGTCGACCATTCCATCGGGAATGTCGCGGAGGACTTGGAGCATGCGATCGGCCGAGTAGACATCATCGAGCTCATCCAAGACGAGCTTTGCCCAAAGGTATGAGCCCTTGGCTCTTTCTAGAATTTTTTCGGGGAGTTTAAGTTGTCTGAATTCAGAAGCGAGAGGTGAGCCGTTGAGTCGGTGGTGCAAGTAGCAGAGGATATCGTTGTCATTGTCTGACTCTGCAATGTCAACGATAGTGACCGTTGCAATATCGTCCAACAGTCGAGATAAGCGCATCATATCTGGGAGCTTGCGACTGGTAACAAAGATGCGCAGGGGGTAGACTGGCTCTTGCCTTCTGAGGAAGGAGAACAGCTCTCCATACTTGCTGCATTCGTCGAGAGCATCGATAACCCAATATTGTGGCCTATTTGTATGAGTCTGACCGGTATCTAAAGGTTAGTTGAAATTCTCTCTATTCGGTTGCTCTTTTGATAGGTAATGTAGAGAGACATACTCTGAGGAGCCCAGCCCTGAAGAGCCTAGACCAGATAGCACGTTCATCGTCCCGATCAAATACTAAGCCATCTTTGGCGAACGCAACCAGAGTCTGCCGGAATGGAGCGCTCATTCGCGCCATCTGGTGTGCCAGAGACCTGAGGAGATAGCTTAAACTAGACGTTTCTTTGGAGCCAAAGCCAAAGAAGTGATGGGCACAGTCAAGCTGGAGCGATTTGAGTACGGAAGCAACATGTGAGGCCAGATACGTCTTGCCAGTCCCAGGATTGCCTTTGACCAAGTAGAATGACATATTCTTGTCGGCTCCGCCTGGTTCTCCCGCGTCGGCTGTATCGGTGGCGGACAGGTCTAGCCAGTCGCTGAAGTCTGGTCGAGTCTCGATCCAATGGCATGTCCCCGGTGCGCATTCATAGTCGATCTCGGGCAGTCCGCCGATACCAAGATAAGAATCAAGAAGTCTCATCTGTTCTTTAGCCCCCTCTTCTGCACTCGAAAGAACTATGATTGGTGAGCATTTGTATCGCGGTGGCGTTGTGCGAGCAACCTACCATCCTTCCCCAAGTGGTGTGCAGCATGTAGGAGCGAATTGCGCAAATTGAGGTAATTCGGGTCGTCAGGAGTCTCGAATTTGACCATATCTCGATGGTTTGCGTTGAGATATTGCACTCTTTCGTTTGGGTAACCTAGGCACAGATGACGTGGGCATTAGTAGAACGTCCACGAGGGCTCTAGCAGAGTATATCTAAGAGCTTACCAAGGACGGCCGATGATTTGTCCACAATCACAACGGACGACGTGCCGACAATCGTGGGCAGGACTTCGTAGAAGGAATATATGAGAACCTCGCTCGCAAAATGTCTAAATTCATCATTGATGTGCGTAAGTATCCCCGATGTCGATTCGAGATTTGAAAAATAAGGCTTCGAGACTTGAAAGCTGGCGCGCATGACTCGGTTCAACATATCATGTGCGTCGCTTCCTCTGTGAGGGGTAGCCAGAAAGAAGAGGCCCTGGATACGGTCCCCGAAACCATCTGGATCTCTTTTGGACAAGATGAAGGCCTACAATTCATACTTGGCGGTCAGATCGGGCAGTCTCGAAATGGAAGAGGGCCGATTGTATCGTCGGGGAAATGGAATCACAGCACCTTCTTTATCACTATTCCGCCGAGGGAGTGGCCAAGAAGTATTATGGGTGCCTGTTACGGTTAGCCATACTCTACCGCATGGGACAGCCGCCTTCAACAAACTTACACTCCTATCTGGGCAAAGATTCGGGGAGACCCTCATGTCCTCCAGAAGAGCCCTCCCAAAGTCGTGAATGTTCAGAATATTGCTCGACTTCTGGCTTGCCCACTGTGAGTCGTAACCAAAGGTGTGAATGTTGACATGGCGCATTTCAGGCTCCAAAGGAAGCCAATTCCTCGGCCAGAATGTTGCCAGGTCATTCTGTTTGCACCAGGTCTTAGTCGAGCCCCCGCCTAGCCCGTGGACAAATATCAGGTCGAGTAGCGGTTCGTGTGACGCATGGAGGAGCCGCAGCCCCAGCGGCCCGCGAAGGTCTTCAGGACTATTTTCTGGACGCTTTGCTCTTTTGAACAGTCTCGAACTGCCGAGGCCCCGGGAGAAGGGGGAGTTGCTGGACTCTGGATTTTCTGAGAGGGACTCTGTCCTTGCGCCGCCCGAGCTTCCCTCGTTGAGCGTGGCAGGCATTGGTGAGGGGCCCGGCGGGCTTGCACCACTTGACATCTCCCTCAGCTGCTGTTGCGTAGGCGCCTGCCGTGCCAAGGGTGTGTTAGGTCTTCTGGGCGAGGTTTGTCGATGGACTTCATTCCTCGCGGATATACAGTCATTGGAGACGCTACCGTGTCAAAGTGATGCGTTTACAAAGGCGAAAATCGGTGTTGCTTGAGGGGGAATGCACCAGTTCTGCAGTCCGCTCGTAACGCTCAGCCCGCCCGTGGCGAAGTCTCCTCCCTCAGCTGTCGCCCGCTTCACCAATTGGCTTTTTCGTCAAGCTCAGCCAATGGAAGTGGGGGTTTGGTCGCTGTTGTAGAACAAGGCTACGTGCAAATCCTGGTAAATCCTAGGCAAGGCAGATTTGCTCCGATTGTCGCCACACGCCCTTGCTGTTGTCCTCCGAAGCGGTTCGACGCACTGCTTTTTCGGTTGCCTACCTTGACTACGGACGGAAGCCGGACCTGCTAGGAAGTATCCTCAATTGATGGCCATGGTAAATATCGTCCGTCCTTGTAGCGGGGAGCAGGTCCCAATAGCTTGGAGCCTGGTACATACAGTGCATGCATGGCGCAGCTGCAGCCACAATCTGAAGGCATATGGGTAAGGCTTTACCCCTCAAATGTATGTGTCCGCCGGGGGGGGAAGCCTTTCCAATGTTCTATAATTCATTGTGTTCCAACTTGGTGCCTCTTGTTGTTGCCCAGTTCTACTCCTATCCAGCATTCGCTTCGTACCATCATGTTCACAATGAACATGACGCTTATCAAGTTGCCCGTCGTTGGGAGTAAGCTTCTGCTGTACAGAGTCAATCTAAGAGTGAATCTGCTTTATAGGCAACAAAGTCCGGCTGCAGCTTGATCTGGGCGTTTTGCAAATTTTTATTATACACAATTTCGAACAAGTTCATGCTTGCTTCTTTGTTCAAGGTAGATTTAGGCAAATGTCAATACTCACCCTATATAGCCATTCTGCGCAACTTGCAGGATTTTAACAGCTTTCCCAAGCTTTGCTCTATGGCTTCCAACTACTTCCTATTAATTATAGACCTTGGCATTCCAAATCTTCTTTAGTAAGGCCTTACCAAACTGATGCGGGGGCATAAGTCGATGGCAACATCTTCTAGCTCTCTCAGGGCTGCGCGACATTGCTTCATACTACTTCGTACGGCAATATCATCATCCATCAAGAAGGTTGGGAGTGTATTCTGACCTATTATATCCTGCGACTGCCACAACACCGGATCCTGACAGTCGATTTGAGCCATGAGCTCCTGTAAGACACTCCAGAAACTTCCAATTCGTCCTTTAGTTAATTCAACTTCCGCACAGCACCCCTGTAGCCTGTGCGAGCTGATAAATCACGATTCTGCTGGCAACAAGGCCCCAATATATGGCCGTAGCTTCGTCCGCGCTTCTAGAGGCAACTCGGGATACTGTAAAGTAAATGGATAGATTAAGCTGAGCATGGGAGAAGAGTCTTTTTATTGCTGTTCCCGGCAATGATATCCGGAGGAAACCACCAAAATGGGACTTGTTCCATGGTAAAACTTGCAATACATTGCCAATGGCTGGTTTTGAATTAATAAAGCTTACGTCTTTTCTAGCTACCACTCATAATTTGTATACAGGACGTCTTGACGCATTCAAGTCTGCGTTCATATCTGTCGAAGCAAAATAGGATTTTGAGTATAATCAGAGAGGCCTTATTCTTTACCTGGACATCTCGGATTTTTTTTTTTTTTTTTTTGTGAAATCAACCTCAAATCAGTACTGTAGCTTGTGATCGTTTTGCGGACTGGAGCGTTGTACCGCTAAGCTACGTCCCCAATACCACGACGATCAACATCCTAGTCGAAAGGCAGAAGATATAACAGGCGCTAGTCTATGGGTTCAGAGTTCTCTCTGCAGTACCTCGTTCAGCCATTCATCTGTGTCAAAATTTGCATAAGATGTATCAGTCACGTCGACTGATAGTGGCCAGGTTGATTCAAGGTGAGATTCCATTGAGGAGAATGCGGTCCCAGGCCATGGGACTGGTGCCTGTTCCAGTGGAGGGTCTTCTGCCACCGCAGAATCTTCCACGGTTTCCAAGTATGATGTTTCCTGTTGTGTAGGAGTTCCGGAAGAGCTCAGTCTGCGCTTTTCCTGGGCTCTTCTGATCGCTCTGGCCAACAATTGCCACGGTCTGCTATTGCGCCTATTCATAGAGGCCGAAGCTACATAACCTTGAGCAATTTCGATGGCGGTCCAGTATCGCTCAGAATTCTCGGCATCAGGAGGTAGGTTTTCGAGAATCAATGTAACGGCGTACCAGTATGGATATGTGCAGAACCACCTGCCACGGCGGTTCAATGCCGTCTTGGTTTCGAGATCATGTGCGCATTGGACAATCTCGAGTGACGCCGCCACAAGACGATTCTTGACTGTTCGAGGTAGTGAAGACCTTGAAGTATGTGGTAGCACAGGCTCATACATGAGTAATGAAGTCTTTGCAAAAAACATTCGGGTGCTGGCGGCAATCATCCATTGGAGTGGGCCATCGCCGGAATTGTAACGAAGGTATTTTTCTTGGACTGTGCTCCGGCATTCCGCGAGTATATCCTCCATGGTCTGCAAGTCGATTTGAGGCGAAAAACTCAATCTGATACGTTTTCGCTCATGCACAAGCTTTTTGAAGCATGTACCAAGCTCATGCCTGATTAAAGTATGCATCATGACTGTTGCGGGTTCTCTCTCATTTGCCAGGCCGGTGGATGTTTCGTCGAAACTAGAGTCATTCACATTGGAAGGGAGGTTTCCGTGGTTAATTCCGCCACAGATCAGAGGCTCATTTCCGTAATCTACGGCTAGACTGATGTCCAAAAGCCAAATTGATAGCCAAAGCCGACGTCGGTTTTCCGATTCGAATGGCGACAGCCCAAGACCCTTGTCAGGTTGGTGTAGTTGCAGGCCCTGACCCATACGGACGGCAAGAGCGGCAAGATTCCATGCGGTACGTGTCTGGTCAGATTGACGCAAGCAATGTGCAAACAATACAAATGCTTGCAAAGTGAACAAGTTTGGATTTGATAAGAGATCTGCTCTCGCAAACCCCTGCTCTGCACCAGCACGATAATGTGCAAGAAGTGTCGTTCTTTCATGACCTAGAAGGTCTCGGACCTATGGTATGGAACGTTAGCTCAACATCAGCGGTGGGCCATTATACTTGCCTCGTCCGGGGCCATTGAAGTGACAACAGCGAAGAAAACGGCATAGATCAAGGCTTCCTCAACGGGCTCCAGAGATGGTATGCGGCTTTGGATTTCCCGAATGACCTTGCTGATGGTCGGTATATGAAATATCTTGATGATAGGGTCAACATTTTCGACGAATGTTTGCCAGTAGAATGGAATTTGGGATACAGGCGGGTGAAACATTGGTGAGTTGCTTTTCGCCAAGCTGGAGTTGAGCAAAACACCAAGGCTAGGAAAGTTTGATTGATTCTGTCCACTTTCTTCTACTAGCGATGTGCTTTCAACAGTGTCATCTGCTAGCGAATTCAGGTCGATGTCATCTTGGGTATGGCTGTCGAGATCGAAGAACTGAGCGTATGCTAGTCAGGCCAACCGGAGCGTACATTTGATATGTATTCTTTCATGCATGAACATACCGTTTGATCTAAAACAATCAGCTCTTGCTTTTGTGTATTGTCAACATCGAGAGGCGACTGAACAGTGCTGCCCTCTATTTGGCCAAGGAGTTTTGGCGGCGAATCCCCAAGGTACCAGCATCTGTCGATCCACCGTTCTTCCAGCGAATACCGTTGAGATTCAGTATGCGGAAGCTGCTGGGGTGTCAACGATACTTTCCTGGGATTTCCATTCGAAATGTATGGGCTCGAGCTTTCGGACAAGTCATCAAACCGAGTTGTCTGGACACGATGAAGACTGCCGTCCAAGCTTTTCCCGAGTCTCAATCTAGGACGATTGGAGGTCGGAAACACACAAGCGACCCTGTGCCTGGTGCAGTTGCCACAAGGATCCTGCTTGTCGCATTTGACTTTCCTCCGTCGACATGCAGTGCAGGACCGAAGCCGTTTGAAAAGAGTGCCATTCAAAAGACCGTTGTTCGCGGGGTGCACGGGATTTTGAGTTGGGTCAGGCCCATTCGTGAGTTCAGGCCCAGGAAAGCTAGGAGTTGAAAGGTCCCCGAAGAGCGCCATTGGAAAGCCACTTGTCGAAAAGTGGCTTTCCTTTCGAGCGAAGGATGCTGTTCCAAACAAGCCGGTGAGGGGCTGCCATGGCTCGAAGCATCTTCGGGGAGTAGTATTTCCTGACCGCTCCTATGATGCCATGGTACTCGGTATCGGATCGTATTTGGGGCCGCTGGTTTCGTGCTAGCTTGTGCACGTCCGCACAAGGCACCGAGACGTATGCGCGTTACGACAGGTACCAAACAGTGGCTATAAAAGTGATGGGGGTGGCAGAAGCATTAGTAAAGGGACTTCATAGAATTGATTGCATAACGAGACGAGCCAACGAGACGCATCACCTTTCACAACCCTGATCCTGTATTCTAGAGTATGAGGTTGTAGCAACACTAGTCATCCTAGGACCCGGCAGTGGCGGAAGGGAATGTTGCGCTAGCATGCGGGAAAATGTCGATCATCTCGAACAAGTAAAGCCCGTGGCCCAATTAAAATGCTGGGAAGCAATTGACTAGTGGTAAGATGAGGTGAAGGACTGGGGTTCTAGAAGAATCGACATCGAGACTAGATTGTTTGAATAGAGCAGGTTTAGTCTATGGTCTATTGAAGTGAATCTAGTTTATCTCCGCGTGCGTGAGCCCTTGTGCCATTCTGGAAGTCATGCTGCCCGTGGGAGGCCTTGGGTTCGATGACCCGGTTTATTTTTCAGACTGCTCATTCAGGACCAGTCACCCTCATCGACAATCTTGATACCTTTCTCGGAAGCATCGATCAACTCCTTCACTGTCCATGGCTTGAAGACGTAGCCGGGAGGTGCATTTGTGTTCACAAATGGCTCGCCCATCAGTAAATGATTGGCGCACTTCGCGTAGTTGTCATAAGCGTACTGTTCGGGATTGTGGTTAAGAACCCAGTCGCCGACAGTCTTGGTCACGTCTTGCGGCTTGGCCGCCGCGGCGTCCCAATCCGTGTTGTGAAAGTTTTCACGGTTTTTGAAACCCATCTTCTGACCACAACTGGCTCGAACGAATCTGCAGGTTGGTGCATTAATATCTCTTCTCAAAAAGAAGCTATATCTCGACGTACCTCATATGATTGTGCACTCTGACGGACAGTGGGATGTTGCCCTTGCCGGAGATCTGCAAGCACGAAGCAAGTGAAAAAGCGTCTTCCAAAGCCATAGTGGCTCCACTTCCAGACGTGGGCAGAAATGTATGGGCGGCGTCACCGATCTGGATGATTCGACCGCCAGGTGAAGTCCAGGTTGAAATGGGGTTGCGCCACATGAGTTTCCAGTCGGTACACGTCTTGTTGGGTGTTGCATTGATCAATTCCGTTATGAAAGGACACCAGTCTTTGACGTAAACAAGCGCCTTGTCAGTCGAGGCCAGGGCTGTCCAGTCTTCGTTTGCGTTGCCCTCATCCTAAACTTTTACTTAGCCCATTATCATTGACATCTTATTTCTGGGGCTTACCTTGTGCGTCAGCACCCAGCATATTTGATCTGGTGTCTTGCCAATGACAACATGGGCACCAGGGCCTATATGCACCGAGACTCGATTGTCGAAACCTTTGAATTCCTCGGCAATGACCGGGTTCTCCAAAGCTGGCCCAACCGGAAATGTAACACGGTACACTGCAAAGCCAGAGCTGATGGCAACTTCTTTGCGACCAATGACCAAGTGGCAAGATCGAGAACCTGCTCCATCAGCGGCGACAACGAGGTCAGCAAGGATCCGACGGCCGTCTTCCAAGACGACGCCGCCGAATTCGCCTTCCTCGAAATACTCCTTCACTGCGGCGGAGAACTCGACCTGGATTCCCAACTCCACAACGTAATCATGAAGTAGCTTGTGCAGCTGGGATCGATTAGTCACCAGCGTCGGAATATCGGGACGCCCCAACGGCTGTGTCCCAATAAGTGACCCATCAAACTTCTTCGTGTAACTGATCGGCGTGTATGAATGCTTGTCAAGACGTTCCAAAAAGCCTGGCCATTTCTTGGGGGTGTGTAACGCGGGTGTTTGAATAGCGATAATGTCACCTGTGTTGGACATGATAGTTAATACAATTATCTGTCCTAGCTTCGTTGTTGTCAAACTTACCAAAGTCCTCGAATAGAGGTCGTTTTTCAATAATGCGGACGTCATGGCCTTTTCGATACGCCTCAATGGCAAAGCCCAAACCGGCAATACCCGCGCCCGCAACTAGAATGGATATTCCTGAGGCAGGGTACCGCTTCATTTGGGAGGTGGTACTATGTTCGGACATGTTTGTTGTGCCGCAGGCGCTGTAGGTGGTTGATATGGCGTAATCTTAAGACGTCTTCTTGTGATGAAACTTTCCGTGATCTGCACCAAGGAACTTTATGATTATATGCCATTTAAATGTATCTAAGCTTCTATCTCAATAATGCTAACTCTAACCTCTACGTAGCATTTTCCGACCACGTTACACCGACAGATGTGTTGAAACCGAGAGACCGAAAGGCCGAGACCCACAGGCCGAAAACGAGAACGAAAGGCCGATGCGACAGCGCTGGCACGGACATTCTTTCATAGTGAAGATACGCAAGCCTTTCTCGTTAACAAATAGACAGAAGCGATTGTCATGGTAGCCAACAGCAAGCAGGCGCAAGCCCACATTGAAGCACCTGCTACGTCAGATAGTACTTCATCAGTGATTTGTAAAAGTGTCCGCTTGAGCTCCCGCCCTAGAGCCAGTGGTCTATATATTTGCAGGATAATCCTTTGATCGCTCAGTGCTTTCAGTTCTTACCAGCCAAGATCCCAAAGACAACGGCAGCCGTGCCTCATATTTTTACTAAGTGACCTTACAATCCTGCTGCCAGTGAAGGCAGTCTATTCACACTTCCACTCGAAGAAATCAAGTTCACAAAACTTACAATTAACATGCCGAACGCCAAGTTACCGGCAAAGCATCGCGCGATTGTCCTCCATGGATATGACACACCCGCGCAACTTGAGACACTTCCAACGCCCCAGCCGGGACCCGGGGCCGTGGTCGTTCGCGTCCTGGCGGTGCCTGTTGTCTCTTACATCCATGAGGTGTATTCCGGAAAGAGGCCAGAATATCGGATGCCTCATCCTTTTGTGCCAGGGTTTGGTGCAATTTGTCGAGTGGCAGCGGTGTCCCCGACCGTAACGACGCTTCAAGTCGGCCAGCTTGTGTGTTTTGACAGTGTCATGTCGCCGCGAGACAATAAGGATGCCTTATGGGTTCAAGGCGTATCAGCGATTGGCGATGTAGGCGCGAAATACTCAATGGGGGAGTTTCGCAACGGAACTTTTGCAGAATATGCCCGTCTGCCCGAAGAGAACCTGTTCCCCCTCGATGAGTTGCGCCTCCTTGGCAGTCTATCTGATGGTGGCCTTGGATATACCGTTGAAGACCTCGCACAGATCATTCTCCTCCTCACACTTATTGGCGGCATAGACGATATAGGCCTTCAGCCGGGCGAAACTGCTATTGTAGCTCCTGCTACAGGGGGTTTCAGCAGCGCTGCAGTTCGCATAGCAGCAGCATTGGGTGCGCATGTCGTGGCTTTTAGTCGAAATGAAGACGAACTGCGCAAGTTGCAGGCCCTGTCCAAACTCATTACAGCCGTTAAGAATACTGGCAATATTGACGCGGACACGGAGGCTATCAAAACCGCTGCTAGGGGCGAGGTTGACGTATACATTGACGTATCGCCACCGGCAGCCGCAAGCTCTACGCATTTCCAGTCTTGTTTGAAGGCTTTACGTTTCAGAGGCCGCATTAGTCTCATAGGAGGCATACGTGGCGACAAACCAGCATGGTCGTATGAAGAATTGTTTAACAAAAATGTGACTCTGAAAGGAACCACCCAGTGCACGCCTGAGCAGACCCGGAGGCTCATCAAACTAGTCACCACGGGCGTTATGCCGCTCGGCAAAGAAGGCGGATGCGAAGTTGTGGCTACCTTCGGGCTGGAGGATTTTGCCAAGGCATTGAACACTGCGGAACAGCACCCTGGTTCTGGGCAAATGGTGGTTATTACGCCGTGAATACTTTATAGAGCTTTTGTCACTGTGCGACTGGTTTCGTCGGAGCGAAAACATGGTTGTGACTTCTAGGGAGCGCAGTCCCCTTTCAAATTTGCATTCTGTATTTCGTCGTCTCAAGCTATGGTAACCGAACTCTGTTTTTTTCCGTGAATACTCGATTGGGTGGTTGGAAACGGGCTTGTAATTCGTAGACCATAGAGCCAAGTGCTATTAAAATTAAGGATATTCCATTATATTAGCTAGTGAACCACATGCCCTCTTACGACTTAAATCATCTTGAATCTCCTCGAAGGTGCTAAAAATAGGAAAGGTGTATTAGCCTCATAGCAAGTTAGTCAGCCCCCATGGATGCCAAAATGATAGCAACTCGTGAGTCAATGGTTATCTAGTATTAGATAATAATATACCTAGCTCAATTAGATTATCTAGCTAATACAAGTTCTTGATTTTTCGGCTCTAATTGCCTCAAATCCAAGTTCGGTGTACCATCCGGCCCTCAGCGTATTCGAGGAGATTCGATAAAAATAAGAAAAAACCCACTCATGCCCACGTTATGCAGGTTTGTGTCCGTAGCATGCGAGTGAGGGAAAAATGTAGAGAATCCAAAAAGGTTTTCCTTCTGGCAACCACAGAAAAAGGCCCAACTCGATGGCGCTTCGAATCAATGTAGTAGCACCACTAGCGTCTTGTTGCGTGGAATATTGAGCGTGGTGCTCGCCCTCTCCTTTAATCAAGGCTTCCGAGGAACCGAATAGAAATTTCCAAAGTCTTCAAACCGCAACTTCCTCAAAGGCAGTACCTACACTATAGGAACTGAGCAGTCGTAGGATAGAACGCGGATTTTATGTGCGTAAAGATATGCTCAAGTTTCCAAAAATAGGGATTCTAAGTATCAAGGGTTGAGCTGAGCAATATCACTCGTGTCCCCCACTGACAGTATGCAGTCGTCAATGCGGTGTTACGTCTTTTCCAGGGTAGATTCCTATTGTGTCTTTGGAGTAAGCTTCATAAGGATTTGATTCCAAGTTAACAACAGAAAATCCAAACATCATCTCTCAGTGTGAGTCTCAAATACAAGGCGAGTCGTGTAAAGAGGTGCCAAGCGGCGTCTGCTTCGGTGCATGGATGCACTCGGAACCGGTACGTCATGTGACTTCCACGTGTGGTAAGTTGCAAGGTCCAACCGAACGTAGGACTCGTCGTCTCCAGTATAATTATCATCAATCCAAACTAAAAAGGTGAAGACAATTCCAACTTTTTACAAGGAAACATGCATATTACAGTTTAGTTCACAGAATGCTGTGGAAATCAGATCGACTTTTCTCTCCTTGAATAACAAAAAAGAAAGACGAAAAAGCCTTCTGTTTCCAATTATTCCCGTGCGCAGTCTCGCTCTCTCTACTATCTGCTTCCCTAGCGCGCCAAAAGCTATTCACAACTCAAGCAGCCAACACAGGAACGCTTTTCATTTTCGCATGCTTGTACAGCGGAGGCACTGCCTTGACTGGCGCTGAGTCTGTTCCGCGACACTGCGTGACGAAGCAGCGGCCCAGGATTGAAAGCAAAGATTGAAAGTCATAACGCGCCTTCGCCGAGGCTCAATGGAAGGCAAGTCGCCGCCCGCTTTAAGCGGCTTTGACGAGGCACCCGCGCCAAAACAAAGCTATGAGTCAAATAAGGCTATCATCCGCGAGATCATCGCGGTGGATCACTTCAGCAACACGGTTCCAGACAGCATCGTGGACTTGTGGCTAAAAGCGCTGGACCCAGAGAGTCAAATCGCACTGCCGCCCAATGTAAAGGGCTTCTACGGTGGCGATTTGCGCGCTTCGATTCCCATCGAGCTGGCCCACGACTGCTACAAATACGTCATGCACGAAACCGATAAGGCCAAGGTCGGCAAGTACGCCAACCGGATGCTGATTGCGCTGTCCCTGTTGAACATTGACAAGCTGTCCGAAACGGACGCAAACCTCGCCGGACTCGCGCTGTGGCACAAGGCTCTAGCGCAGGCACGGCTCCCAGGCAGCGCGGCCGGTCTGGCTAAGACGTTACAGCGGTACGAAATCGTGCGGCCGCGTGCATCTTTGAGCGACGCCAAGCTCCCGCAGCCCGAGCGCTTGACATCACGCTTGCTAGCTGCGGCCAAAGAACTCGCCAACGATGACGTTATGGGTTTGTTGCACGACTGGGAATCGGGAGCGAAAAGCTCGTTCTAGGTTTCGCCCGTGGTAGGCCAGGATAATCTGGCCAGCCATATCGCCCTCACCTCTCGAGTCTGCAGATTTGAACTTACAGTAGAAAGTGAAAGACGTCACAGGGCCAACTTCCAGGTGGCACCATTCAATGAACTCATGGCTACCTGAACAGCATAGGAAGAGTCAGACGCACAGATGTTATCACTTTGAATCCTGAATGCGTCTTATCGAAACGGAAAATTGGAAACAGAGGTCATGTGGCTCAGAACTTTGGCATTTCGTGTAACTTGATGAAGGTAGTAGTCATACATGAGCATCATTTCCTTCGCACCCCAGAAAGTCTCTTTAGGTAACGTTAACCGATAGAAATACTTCAGGCACCAAACAATTATATGCAACCTCTCTTCTACTGTTTTCACAGTCTGAAGAATAAACAAAGATAATTTGGCACTGGAATGTGAGAACACTACAGGTGACTTCAAGATGAGCATCGCTGAAACTGAAGAATCAAGGTGGGACTCGAAACGGGTCTTTGTCTTAAGATAACACATTTTCTTACGGCCACCGCTATCAGATAATTTCCCGGAGCCGCCCGTCTGGGCAGCGCAAGTCGTCGGCTTCGACCGATCGGTCTGACTCATATTGCTCGCGGGAAAGAAGAACAAAAAGATAACACGACTCCCACCATGCATCTCAAAGTGATCACTGGGTGCTTGAAGAAACGGCGCGGCTCAATGAAGCTTTAATCCAACGTCGTCGCCGGAGGCTGTTGTTCACATTCGCAACAACGCCAAGCCCTCCACTCTGGAACAATGGTGGCCCCGAAACCCACCTTGGAGTTTGACATCTTGTTGGATGTCTTCGGCCAGTGCCTAATCACCATCTTCACTCAAATATGTTTTTGCTTCAAAACGGATGACGCCGCTGAAGATGAGGAACTGCTCCGCACGTTGAAACAGGGGCTGGCTCGCCTAGCTCATCACTTCCCCTGGGTTACTGGCCAGGTTGTGTGCGAGAATGCAGGCGTTGGGAACACAGGTGTCTTTCGGATACAGCCGCTGGAAGTTACACCGCGACTCACGGTCAAGGACTACCGGGGAGATGCTTCGGTTCCATCAATGGAGGAAATGCGACGTGGCGGCTTCCCGATGAACGCCTTGGATGAGAGAATTGTGGCGCCCCGAAGCAGCAACTCTGGGCGACCAGGCGAAACCATTGCCGAGGTATTTCAGCTACAAGTGAGCCTCATTAAGGGAGGATTGCTCTTGACCTTTCTAGGCCAGCATCAGAGCATGGATGGAGTTGGGCAAGCCCAAGTAATCCGTCTCTTCTCCAAGGCTTGCCGGGGTGAAACATTTACTGAAGAGGAGCTTCGTATCGGGAACTACGCCCCGGAGAACACTGTTCCCCTGCTTGGCAATGAATGGACCCCGGGGTCGGAACTCACATACAATATCTATAAAGACGATCCACTAGCGCTTGGTCCTGGGAGTGGCAAGACCGTACTGCCGTCTGGAGACCAAGTATGGGCGCAATTCAACTTTTCAGCCGACGCGCTGGAAGCACTCAAGTCTGAGGCCATCAGAACACTTCCCGCGGAGTCGACCTACATCTCCACCGACGACGCCCTTAGCGCCTTTGCCTGGCAGTCAATCACACGAGCAAGACGTACACGCTTCGATCCTACAACGCCAACAAAGTTGACTCGGGCTGTGGATCTCCGCCGGTATTTGAACATTCCCGCCAAGCATCCTGGGTTCCTCCAGTGCATGACGTACCACGACTCAACCATGACACGGACTGTCGAAGCGCAGCTGGGCGCGATTGCCGCAGACCTCCGGACGGCCGTCGAACCTTCAAGCTCGGAACTGGAATATTACGCCCGCTCCTTGGCAACGCTCATCAGCCGGATGCCAGACAAGAATGGAACCAGTTTTATCGCCGGGTTCGACATGTCCAAGGACGTCATGCTGAGCTCCTGGGCGAAGCAGGATTCCTACGAGCTTGATTTTGGGCTGGGGCTGGGGAACCCCGAAGCTGTGCGCCGGCCGCGGTTCGATGGGCTTCAGGGGCTGGGTTATCTGTTGCCCAAAGCCCCGAATGGTGATATCGGTCTGGCGATGTGCCTGAGCACTGCCGACATGGAGAATTTGCGGAGGGACAAGGAATTTGCTCGGTATGCGACATACATCGGTTGAAGTTTGTTCTTATCGAAATGGCGAGACTGATTCGGGAAAATCGTGGGAGGCGCACGAGGATAAATGTTGCAAAAATCATAGAATTTGTATCCTTTGTTGTACTGAATATCGATAAATCTGAGCTGTGCAACTGAAAATCAGTAAATCATCGGGTTTCAACAAGTTGTGACCATTGCTGTTGGAGGACTTTGGACTAGGACCGCCGGAGCACCTGTAGGACATCGAGAAACGAATCAAGCTCAGAACCGGACCGCCTAGGTTACCTTGAAACTATCACTTTCTTCTCGTAATATAAATGTGACTGGCGACCCATCTTAGTTGACATCACCTGCCAAAGCTAGTAATGGAAGACTCTAGTCCAGGCCGTCGAGCGCCTAGTCCGACCGTCCCACCTTCACTGATACTGGTAAAGATAGGATTGGATGGAGAAGAAGTCTCCAATTTCCGGACATTGTTCTCCTGCTGTAGCCGCTGTTTTAGCAGTCGTGAAGCTGGGATTCTCTTACCTTGCGACAACTTACCGGTAAGCCGGCAATGAGTTGCCTTTGCCAAGGAATACCTTCGAAACCATTAACTCAACCAACCATGACTGACACCAGAGAATGCATGCCATCTAGGTACGATTCCCTATAAAAGCAGTTATTAGATTCCCCAACTCTTGTCCGGAGCGAATGACCAGAGCCGCACAAACTGTGGATCCTCGTATTCGTCCAGAATCGCACCGGTTTTCCCTCCGGCTCCTGTCCGCTGGTTTCATCGACCCCTTTTAGGAAGTAGAAAATCAACCAGATCTCCTCCATAGTCTCGGCACGTGGATTTGGTCCCCCTGTACAGCCTCAACTTGGAGACCTCAGCATGAACTGAACTGAACTGGCAATGCTCAGTGCCTGTCGGCTCCAAGCAATTTGCATCCCACCCACGTACCGAAATTGACGAATAATGCTCCGTGGAGATCGATCCGCAACGATTCTTTTGTCGTCCCATTGTCCACGCGGAAGGGCCCACCACCCATGCGAACACCCATGTTGTTTCAGTTAAGAAACAAACCCAGCAGTTTCCAGAAACTTGGGAAAGAATCAAGAGCCCATCTCTCTGTTATCCAAGCCAATTTCGAGACTTCTGTTACCACAAAATCGTGCGAGCAAGCTGTTTTTCGCCCAATAAGCCTCCGATCCCCGGTGCCTCATTAGCACCGGCCGCTAAAGGCGCGTTCCTGATCCAAGTGGAATATCAGCAGAGGGAGCCATCCTAGTCAGGAAGCCGCCCGAAGCTATGAACCCAAGAAACTAATAAGCTTGTCAAGAGGTGCCGGTTTAGCCGGGCGCCACAAGGAAGAGCGGGACCACACAATCTCCGACACTAGCTCGTTGCACACGCCAGCCTTGTTGAAAACGCCCTAAGACTGAATGAAAGGGGCATCGTGAAGAACACAATGATAGAAATTAGAGAAAAGGGGAGAAAACAGCTCCGTTCCGCATTTGGAACGTAGACGATCCTATGGAACGAGAGTCGGTGATCACAGAAGCCGATTGCCGTGCCAGTTGCATGCACACCGTCCCTGCGGCACTCCTGCATGACAAGACTGGAGTTCTCGCATTCCCCAGACCCGGCTTTCGCGAGATTAGTGGGCTGTTGGACGAGAGTCGGGCCCAGCTTCCCATCTCGGACGGCTGGCGTTGTCCCAGTGGTGCGGATAG
>PXOD01000418.1:0-54117 GCA_003012165.1 Paramyrothecium roridum
TATATATATATATATATACTAATTCTTGAATGCTATATTTAGTAGCGTATTAAATTATTCTTTCAGGAGATCTCAAGAAGCCTTCTTATTGATAGGATGTTTTACTTAGCATTCTAAGTATAATTTACCAACGCTTTCACTCTTTCAACCATTTGCTTTAGGAGGCTCACGATGCAGCACTGAGCGAAACTAATGACGACCCACTGTAGAAGCCAGGCAACCAATTCACATTTGGCTGCCTACAGGTAGGCTAGATCACAGAAGGCCTGGTATAAGCGTGGGTAACGGCTGGACGGTCTACCAACTGATAGCACGCAACCTCAGGGTAGCACCAGGTAATTTCCTATCATACAATTGGACTAGAAACGCAAATTCGGGTCGGCTCCGTATCAATATCAAATTCCTTCTAGGCGGCCAAAAANNATGGATACCAAATGGTATGGCTCCACTTGTGGCGTCACGTGCCCCACGACTCTGCAGCACCCAGCTGGCGGGGAGGTACCTACCTTGGGTGAATGAGTGCTCCAATGCCACACGTGGCTGAGTCGCGTGTACGTCCGCTCCAGCCCAGGGTAGCAGCGATCTGGGTCATTACGCATGTGCCCGTGCAAAGTACATTGTACCTTGCACCGTTGCCGTAGCCTTAGCCTTGTGTCACCCCCGTTTGGGCTCGTGAAGTTGAAGCAGCTTGTGAACCCCCCCCAAACCTCGTCACCGTAAATATACTCAACCCTTCCCCCTCAACTCCCACGACGCTCGCGCGCTGTTCCTCGAACCCGCAAGGAATCCGGCCGCGACCCGAACCTGAACCTCAAGGTATGCCCGCCGTCATCTACTCGCCAATCTCGAAACCACCGTTTAGGGGTAACCCGACGGTTGGGACAAAGGCGATCCCTGAATGATAACGCCCCTCGGCTAACAACACCAAAGAAAACAGGCGAACAAACGCCTTAGCTATAGCCGAACGGATTCGCTCAATATTGCATAAGACTTCACGCTTGCGATAGATACGACCACAGCCATGAGCAACTCACTTGCTACGCCGGGAGGCATCTCGGATCCCGCCCTCATCCAGTGAGTTCCACGATCCGCCCGTCGTCGAATCTGACGCACGCAATACTCACACTGGACACACAGACTCGTCAACAAATTGCAAGATGTCTTCTCCACTGTGGGCGTCAACAACCCCATCGATCTTCCCCAAATCGTTGTCGTCGGTAGCCAGTCTAGCGGTAAGAGTTCGGTGCTCGAGAATATTGTTGGGCGAGACTTGTAAGGCAAACCCATGCGACACATGCTGCGCAACCCACACCGTTTAGCATTGCTGACCGCCCCGTAGCTTGCCGCGAGGCTCTGGTATCGTGACACGACGACCTCTTGTCCTCCAGCTCATCAACCGCCCCGCCGAATCGAACGGCACCAGCGACGAGATCTCTACCGCCACCGACAAGGCCGCCAACGCGGACGAATGGGGCGAGTTCCTTCACATCCCCGGCCAAAAGTACCACGACTTCACCAAAATCCGTGATGAGATTTCTCGCGAAACCGAGGCCAAGGTCGGACGCAACGCCGGCATCTCCCCCGCCCCTATCAACCTGCGCATCTACTCGCCAAATGTCCTCACTCTTACCCTGGTCGATCTGCCCGGTCTGACCAGAGTGCCTGTCGGAGACCAGCCGCGAGATATCGAGCGTCAGATCCGAGACATGATCCTCAAGTACATCAGCAAGTCGAATGCCATCATCCTGGCTGTCACAGCAGCAAACGTGGATCTGGCCAACTCTGACGGCTTGAAGCTGGCGCGTGAGGTCGACCCCGAGGGTCAACGAACGATCGGTGTCCTCACAAAGGTGGATTTGATGGACGAGGGAACCGATGTCATTGACATTCTGTCGAACCGCATCATCCCCCTGCGACTGGGCTATGTCCCCGTCGTCAACCGAGGTCAGCGAGACATCGATAACAAGAAGGCTATCAACGCTGCCCTCGAAGCAGAGAAGAACTTCTTCGAGAACCACAAGGCCTACCGCAACAAGAGCTCGTACTGCGGTACCCCTTACCTGGCTCGGAAGCTCAACCTTATCCTGATGATGCACATCAAGCAGACCCTGCCCGACATCAAGGCTCGCATTGCCAGCTCGCTGCAAAAGTACACTTCCGAGCTGGAGAGCCTCGGCCCATCCATGCTGGGCAACAGCAGCAACATTGTGCTCAACATCATTACCGAATTCACCAACGAGTGGCGGACGGTTCTTGACGGCAACAACACCGAGCTCTCCAGCACTGAGCTGTCTGGCGGTGCCCGTATCAGCTTCGTTTTCCACGAACTCTACACCAACGGCGTCAAGGCCCTTGACCCCTTCGACATCGTCAAGGATGCCGATATCCGCACGTACCTGTTCAACGCTTCCGGTTCTTCCCCTGCTCTCTTCGTCGGCACCACCGCCTTTGAAATCATCGTTCGCCAGCAGATCAAGAGACTCGAGGATCCCAGCTTGAAGTGTGTCTCGCTCGTTTACGACGAGTTGGTCCGAATTCTTACGCAGCTGCTCGGCAAGCAGCTGTACCGACGGTACCCCCAGCTCAAGGAGAAGATGCACACCGTGGTGATTGCGTTTTTCAAGAAGGCCATGGAGCCTACCAACAAGCTTGTGAAGGACCTCGTCTCAATGGAGGAATGCTACATCAACACTGGCCATCCCGATTTCATTAGCGGCCACCGGGTGAGTGCATTAATGCTATAGACGGCCTAGAGATTTACGACTAACAATTAAACCAGGCCATGGCAATTGTCAACGAACGCCACACCCAAGCAAAGCCTGTTCAGGTTGACCCCAAGACGGGCAAGCCCCTCCCTGGCGGCACGCCCGCCCGAACGGCCAGCCCCACCGTCCCCGAAGTGGACGGCAGCGGAAACTCGGGCTTCTTTGGCAGTTTCTTCGCTGCCAAGAACAAGAAGAAGGCTGCTGCTATGGAGGCTCCTCCCCCAACCCTGAAGGCTTCCGGTACCCTGTCTGAGCGCGAGGTCATCGAAGTCGAGGTCATCAGTACGTTGTCCCAGCTGCTATGTGAAACTTGGACTAATGGTTACTAGAACTGCTCATTTCATCGTACTACAACATTGTCAAGCGCACCATGATCGACATGGTGCCCAAGGCTGTCATGTTGAACCTTGTTCAGTAAGCATTCCAGAGCTCACCAACCTCGAACTCTGCTAACGAGCTTGTAGGTTCACCAAGGATGACATGCAAAGGGAGCTCTTCGAGAACATGTACCGCAGTGACACCCTCGATGACCTATTGAAGGAGAGCGACTTCACCATCCGCAGGCGGAAGGAGTGCCAGCAGATGGTTGACTCGCTGTCCCGGGCCAGCGAGATTGTCAGCCAGGTGCAGTAATCACAGCCCATCGGGCAGTTTAATGTTTATACGTACTTCGGTGCGCCAGGCGCATGAGGCCGCACCCAGGGCTGGCGGCGCCCCCTCCCCTCCCTTTCTTGTCGCAAAGCCCTCCGCCGAGAGCGCGCGGCACCAAATAATCATCCTTACGCATGCTCTATTGCGCGTGCGTCCAAGCATCGCTGCTCTTCATGATTCATTTTCTTTTTGATACAAACCGGCTGGTCAAGAGAGGATTGACGTAGACTGAATAATGCCAATTACACGGGACGGATTGAAGATTGCTAAGGCGTGATGTGCGTTTGGGCGCTATACTTCGGAAGGCGGAGTCTTGGAAGAAGGGAAGGGCAGGTTTCTCTGGCGCGGCCGTCGGTGGCCATGCCCCTGGCAGTCCTATTCCGTTCATGAGCCCGTGATGCGGGCTGATAGGTAGACAAAGACGGCGGTAGAAGAAGTAGCACATTTAAACCAACTCGCTAGACTTGGTATTCCACTGTCAAGAAATATACGCTCCAAGAATACTTTCGTGAAAAACGCTCCAAAAAACAAACAATACCATGGATACAAGATTGTGTCCAAGCAAAGGGAAGCGTGAGTACAAAATCACATGCACTGCTCACAACTTTGAACTTCCCTTTCCCTTTCCCTTTCCCTTTCCCTCTCCTTTGAGAACCAATCCTCCTCCACTGACATCGTAATTTGCGCCTCTCGTCCAACCAACCCATTCTCGAAGTTGTTCCTCTCCACCCTGTCCTGGCTTTAAGCGCTGAGGCACATAGCCGTCGCCCACAACCCCAGGCCCTTGTCCAAGCGCAGCTGAGGGCGCGTCGCCGCTACTAGCCTCCCGCTTGACGGCTAGGCACGGTGTATCCCGCAGCGTGACGGCGGGCCGCTGGTCGCCCTCGCGATCCGCTTGCGTTTCGAGCTCGTGGTATTCCAGGACGGGCGTGCAGCATGCATCCGTCCCATCGAATACCCGCTCCCACTCGGCGCGTGTCTTGGTGCGGAATGTCGTCTCGAACAGCTGGCGCATCTTCGGCCAGGTGTCGGGGTCGTAGCGCTGCTCCTCCAGGTCATGCTTGTCGAGGCCGAGCCCAACGATGAGCGCCTTGAAGAATTGCGGCTCTAGAGCGCCCACTGACATGTACAGACCGTCCTTGGTCTCGTAGGTGTCGTAGTACGGGCTCCCGCCGTCGAGGAGGTTGCGACCCCGGCCGCGGCCGCCTAGAGGCGTCTTCAGCGACATCCGGGGGAAAGTGGCAAGGTAGGAGCTCCCGTCGACCATGTTGGCCTCGACAACCTGGCCCTTTCCGGTGGTGTGCCTGGCGACAACGGCGAGGAGGATGCCCTGGAACAGCATGGCGCCGCCCCCGGCAAAGTCGGCCAAGATGTTCCATGGCGGATGGGGCTTTTCACCTTCACGGCCCAACAGGCCGAGAGCACCAGAAACGGCAAGGTAGTTGATGTCGTGGCCAGCCATGTCGGCGTACTTTCCGTCGCGGCGGAAGCCTGTCATCCGGGCGTAGATCAAGCGCGGATTCAGTCCAAGGAGGACATCCGGGCCCAAACCGAGCTTCTCTAGTACGCCCGGACGAAACGGGTCGATGAGCACATCGACTGACTTGACTAGCTCTTTCAACAAGGCAATACCTTGGGAAGACTTGAGGTCCACGGCGATGGAGGACTTGTGGCGGGCGAGCATGTCGTCCGATGGGACCACCTTGGCGCCCGGAGTATGCGTACGGCCGTCCTGGGCGCGATCGACGCGGAGCACAGAGGCGCCAGCATCCGCGAGGAGCATGCCAGCATATGGACCTGTAATGACTTAGAGGTGTGTCTGATACTAACGGCAGAGAGCAGCGCTTACCTGGAGCTAGGCCAGCAAACTCCAAGACCTTGATGCCTTTCAATGGGGGTGCGCCCGTCATTCTGACGATGTTGATGGTGGTTCTGTTTTAATTCACCAAACCAAGGGATACATTCTGAGAAATGTGCTTTGGGTCAACGTCCTCGATATAATATTTAATGAATCAAGGACGTCTACAATTGGAGAGCCGAGGTCCACCACGGTCTGACCCCAGATATTGGGAAGGTGCTGTGGGGTAACTCGGCCAGCTATTGCGGGGGAAGGTTCAGGGGTCCTCCTCATACTCTTGCTCCAAACCCAAACTTCATCTTCCACTTTTATCTTTGAAACTACAATCATGTGGGAGCCATTGGTGATGTCAGTGCATTTGAATGCATTAATCGTAATAACATCATTCAGTCTATATTCTAGTTGACCACCTCTACCGATCAAGCAATGCCACAAGAACTCCTCAACGCCGAACCGTCCAATCAGACCTGGTATCGCCCCCACCGCCGCACCGTTACCGGGCACCGTTTCAGCCTTTTACTGCTTGGCCCACCAGTCTCCCTGGTCGTGCATCGCCTTGACGACCTTGACGAAGCCGGCAATGTTGCTGCCGGCGACCAGGCTGGGAAGCTCGCCCTCGGTGGCGGAGACGTACTTCTTGGCCGTGTCCACGCCGGCGTTGAAGGCGTTCTCCATGATGCCCTTGAGCTTGTCGTCGACCTCTTCCGACGACCAGGTCAAGCGCTGATATGTCGTTAGCATCGCAGTCGTGAAAATACTGTGTTTGATATAACATGACTGAACTTACCTCGCTGTTCTGAGCCATCTCCAAGCCAGACACCGCAACACCACCGCAGTTGGCGGCCTTGCCAGGGGCGTACCAGGGGGCATCGGAACCCTTCTGCTGGC
The DNA here is from genome assembly GCA_003012165.1 of Paramyrothecium roridum. Taxonomy (NCBI): domain Eukaryota; kingdom Fungi; phylum Ascomycota; class Sordariomycetes; order Hypocreales; family Stachybotryaceae; genus Paramyrothecium; species Paramyrothecium roridum. The sequence continues at coordinate 6,163 of PXOD01000418.1, forward strand.
GGTGGTTCTCAAAGACCTCGATGGCCTCCAGGGTGCAACCCATGTTGGATCCCTCGGCCACCACGAGGACGCCCGCAGCCACCAGGGCATCGGCCTCCTCCTTGTTGATCTCGTTCTGGGTAGCGGAGGGCAGGGCCACGTCCACCTTGCCGACGTGCGTCCAGGGACGGGCGCCATCGATGTACTTGAACTTGCCCTTGTGGTCGAAGTCGGTCAGGGCGCGGCGCTGCACCTTGAGCTCCGCGATGTCGCCGACCTGCTCGGGCGTGAAGCCAGTGCCCTCGTCGGCAGCGACGAGACTGCCCTTGGAGTCGGAGAGAGACACGACGGTGGCGCCGAGCTCAATGCACTTGAGGGCGGCGTACTGGGCGACGTTGCCGGAGCCGGAGATGGCGACGCGCTTACCGGCGAAGCTGCCCTTGCCGGCGTACTTGAGCATGTGCTCGACGTAGTAGATCAGGCCGTAGCCAGTGGCCTCTGTTCGAAAGCTAGTCAGCAAAACGCTCAATGCACCTCCAGAATTTTCATAGGGAAGCACGTACCGGGCCTGATCAAGCTGCCACCCCAGTCGAGGCCCTTGCCAGTCAGAACGCCCTCCCACCTGTTCCTAGCCTGGCGGTAGGCACCAAACATGTAACCAATCTCGCGGCCAGAGACACCGATGTCACCAGCAGGGACGTCGGTATCAGCACCGATGTGTCGCGACAGCTCACGCATGAAGGCCTGGCAGAAACGTCGGATCTCGCCGTCGCTCTTGCCCTTGGGGTCGAAATCGGCACCGCCCTTGCCGCCGCCCATGTTGACTGATAGCAAGTTAGAATTATACCGCTTCAGAAGTTGCGTTCTTGCGCCAAGAGCCACTTACGTCCGGTCAAAGCATTCTTGAAGATCTGCTCAAAGCCAAGGAACTTCAGACTGCCATAACGTCAGCTGCTGGATCATGTTACTAAGGGGCGCGGTGATCGTACATGGACAAGTTCACTGTGGGGTGGAATCGAAGACCGCCCTTGTAGGGTCCTAGCGCCGAGTTGAACTGCACACGGTAGCCGCGGTTGACGCGAAGCTTGCCGCTGTCATCCTCCCAGGTAACGCGGAACTGAATAACGCGCTCGGGGATAGAGCAAACTTCGAGAGCGGTACGGTACTCGGGGTGCTCCTTGAAGAGACTGCTGTTCTCGAGGGTAGTGAAGAGCTCTACAACAAAGAATCCCAGGTCAGTATGTTTCAATGGCAAAGTTGGCGTACCGAGACGAACCGTGGTAGGCCTGCTCGAACTCAGGCTCCGAAGGAAGGTTAGACATGGCGGAGGGTGTTTTTTTGGGAGTGTCGCTGGTAAGTGAGAATGCTGATCTGGGTAGTGAAGCTACGGGCTAGGACAGCTTCACGTCAGTGGCAGGTAATCAGCACAAAAGTAAGTGAGAGAGAACAAAGAAGCTCCAGACAAAGACGGAGGGCAGCGGCCTTTATGAGCAGTCAGAGTTTCTATCTATGATCTATCCAGATTAATGCCTCGACCCATCAGATACAGTAGCTGAATGCGGTGGACAAGAGCGGTTGCGCGCTCTCCGCGACAGCCACAGGTAAATGCCCATCATGGAGTCGCCTCATTCCATCGCAATCTCTCACACCAACTCTTTTCGCCCTTCCGCTAGTCGGAGGGACGATCTGGATAAGAAAAAAAAAGGAGCAGGGCAGCACCATTTTACCTCATGTGTTGATGTCATGAGAAATCAGCCGCCACGGCGCACCAATTGACCTTTAGCACGAAATAAGGGTCCGTAGCTTGATGACATGAAACTTTCAGTCAATGGCAGCCGGGATGTCCGATGGTCGGGTTCCGCCTCGACGGGAGCGCGTCCATGTAATGAGCTAAAGCTGGGCTAACTCGTGTATCTGTTAGTCAAAGGCCCTTGGCCAAGCCCCCACGTCGCCGAATGACGTTGTGACGGCCTGTCGCCTCAGCCTCCCACATGTGAAAAGGCCTCTTTTCCTTTGTCAGCGCGCGGTTCGACAAGAAGGACTCAGTGGATATCAGGAAATTCGACTGCACAAAAAGCCCTCGCACTACATCGGATTTTGCCTACAATGGGGGCATTTTTGTTTTCTTTTTTGTGTTCCTTCTTCTCGTTCAGCTCTTTGCACTTTTCGCCCTTCTGCTCCCCCTACCCTCTTACACACATCGGGCCACCTCCCATGAACATGGCTCTGCCGCAACCGGAACACCACAAATTTCCGCTTTGGGACGCTCGTGCCAGACAACTACCGCAAACCAGCACTAGGCCAGGGATTTTCTTATCAGATCTTTTTCGTAACCAGGGGGCCCTGCTATTTCCCAGATGGATCCCCTCGCGCCCATCTCTGGCTCCGGTTCCCTGGTAAGCGCAGCGAGGGGGGCAGGACAAAATTGTAACAGGAGATGCTCACTCAACCTTGCCCCGAAACCCCGAAGCTCGGCTCGGCGTTGGGAAGCGAAAGCGTTATCGGAGCCATCCTTCGACCTCCCCTTTCGTGTCAACACCATGGATCTTGCTAAGTTGAAGACGACTGCCGGTTGTACCCGCTGTTCACCGTGAATCTCCGGCCTCTCGTTTTGTCTTTGCTTGCCAAGACACAGCGACTTCCACCGTAAAATTATGCCGCGTCGGCCAAAACGACTTTCGGTTTCGGTTCCCACCCGCGCAAGTCACGGCCCACCTTTGACCAAAACGCATGTAATAAGAGCATCAATAATATCTATGCGTGTTCAATTACCTCAGGTAAGGTGGCTTCCAGGGCCCCGACACAACTAACTAGTATATGCAACTGCTTTCCCTGCAGCATCTCATACAATCATGACCTCTGCTCCTAGAACGCCAAACTTGAAACTCCTTATACATAATTCCTCCTTGTTTCGCCCAGAATACCCACACGCACATTACCACAATTCCGTCAAATCGAATCTCTTCAGATCCTTACCCGCATCTTCGACATCCTTCTTCGCCTTCATTCTCATGTAGAAAATGGGACAGTCCTTGCTGCTGCAGATGACTTCGCAGTGCATGCTTCCTTGACATCGCTGGCATTGTGTCCACAGGCGGCCGAAACGTACCTCCAGATCAGAAACCTTGTCCAGGGTCTTCTTGTACAGCTCGCCAAGTCGCGGCTCGCAGTCCTTGCACACCGCGCTGGCGCTTCCGTCCTTACTCGGTAAGGCTCGTTTGCAACCCATGCACTGCATCGTCTTCTTGGCAAACTTCATGAGCCCACCGACCGAGGGGGCCGCAAGTGATACGGATCGTGTGTGCGCTCCGGTAAGCAATGAGTTTGACTTGTTCTCACCGCCCAAGATAGCGTCAAAGATACGCGCAATGGGTTTGGCTAGCTGGTTGTCCAGGTAGTATTTCGTGTCAATGGGAAGATTGTGCTCCAGCACATAGAGCGGATCTTCCGCTTTCTCGTAGTTCTTGGCTCCCGCTGCACCCCTGACCATCACGTATGCGACGCGGTCACCGATCGACGGTGCCGAACCAGCGTCACGCTTCTGCATTCGAATGGCCAATTCCGCGTGAGCTTGTTTGGCTTGATACCCGTCTTTGCTTTTCGTGGAGCCATCATCGTCTCCAGAAACATCGTGGGTCAGGGCCTTTGTAATGACCAGCTGCGACATATCCACCTTGTTCTGCAAAAGCTTTGAGATGATGTCCTTTACGTATCTGGATAAAAGGTCAGCGAGTGAATGCCAAAAGCCATGTCAAAAACTTACTCTCCAGCACCCTTCTCATCCCGGTCAATCAAAATCATTCTCAGCACCTTATCGATGACTGTTTGCACGAGCAAACAGTTGTCTCGTCGCACCGTCTCGATACCCTTGGTGTCCATCTTATCATACTTCTCTGGCTTGGTCCAGTAGAGTCCGGCGTAGCGCTTCTTGTTGATAAGCAAGTATGGGAAGTAAACCTTTTCGAATTCGAGTTTGATGGGTTTGACGAATTTGGAGGAGACGAAGTTCGCTGCCTCTTCTCCAAGCTTCATCGCCTCTGCCAGATCCTCGGTACCAAATTTGACCATGACCGAATCAGTGTCACCGTAAATGACTTGGGCATCATGGGAATATCCATTGGCAATGTTGAATTTCTTCTCAACTTCATCTCTGGTCCTCTCAATCATTTGTCGACCGAAAGAAGTGGTACTGGATGCAATGGCCAGGCAAGGCAATTTTCCATTTGTAGCACCAGTCAATCCGTACACACTGTTTGCGCTGATCTTCAAGGCCAGTTGTCGACCGTTCAGCACGGCTTTTTTGAAAGGGTCCGTTTCAACGGCCAGTTCACGCTTCGCCTGCTTTCGGGCGGTCAAGAGTTCTTCCAAAATCTGAGCCAGAAGCCCCTTCCTCCGCTTGACGGTAACGAAGTGATCGCCGTTGGGTGTGACAATGTAGTCCTCGTCCTTTGTCAGGTTGAACTTCTTAATCGTTTCGTGGTCCAATAGTGTAGTGTAGCAAAGATTGTGCGCTTGCATGATACTGGGATAAAGAGAAGCAAAATCGAGCGTAGCAACTGGTGACTTGTAGTATCCTCTTTTGGGCTCAATGACAGTAGCACCTTCATACTGCTCGTCGCTGCCTGCGTTTGGCAGGTCGGGAATGACGAGCTGCTGTTGCAAGCATTTGCGGAACAGTTGACTGACGAATTTAATCTGCTGGCCACGAGAGAGGAGGTAATTGAACGGCACGCCTGTGACTCTGGCCATTTCCGTGTAGTTCTCAAGGCACGAGAGCTTGTCCATAAGTTTCTGGGGAAGGAAAGCATCCTTCAAGCAGTACACAGCAAGACGTCGACGCGATTCCGGTGTACCATTGAAAAGTTCCGTGATCATTGTGTGGTGAACATCCTCCTTTTGCTCGCCCAGGAAGTGGGCAGACACCGAGTTCAGCGTGTAACTTCGAAGTTGGTGATCGCGCTGAATTAGCTGGAGCAGATCAAGCTGCAATCTACCGTTGGTGTTGGTTTCCTTGGTAACACGGTTGCCCATCTGCTTGCTCGAAAAGCGAGCAGATTTCCAGCCGGACTGCGTAGTCGGACTACGTGTCAGACGGGTAAAGTCTCGCACCTTCAGGTGCTTTGCGCGATCCAACAGGTAGGGAAAATCGAAGTTAGATGTGTTGTAGCCGATAATGATATCTGGATCCACGGTCGTGATGAACTTTTGCCACTCGCTGAGCATGTCTGCTTCATTGCTGAATTCTAGAATCTGAGTGGCAACAATGGAGCTGGTAGTATCTAAGCAGAAGACGTTGCGCACAAAGGGCTTCTTCTCTCCGTAACGGGTGACAATGTTGGCGATTTGGATGACGGGGTCCTGCTCGGGTTCAGGGAAGACACCTTTGCGTCCAGCGCACTCGATATCAAATGAAAGGATACGGAGAGGAGCCATCTTGGCCCATTCTCCTTCCGGTTTGTGGGCAATGAGTTGTTTGTAGCTGATGCGGGCTTCGATCTGGCAGTTCGACTGTCGACTCTCGTATGGAACAAGGTTGTATTTGCTCGCTGGGGCTTCCACCCAAGACATGCCTTGGATCTATTAAGTGTTAGACCAGTATTGTAGCCAAGTTATGCTCGCCCTTACCTTGCAGTCAACCATGAATCGAAGCACAAAGTCGATGTTGTCGTAGGTCATGACGTCGCCACCGACCTTCCACATGCCCTTCCAGTTGGCCTTCCCTTCCTTGAAAGCTCTCCTTAGAGAAAAGACGAATCTGGGGTCGGTGACGGTGATTTTGATGTAAAGGTTCATGCTGTCGCCCTGGTATCCGTAGATGCTCTGCCGCGACACCAGCTCCACTGAGTGGATGGCGGTCCTGTTTTCCGCCATCGCCACTTCAAGGAATGACCTGTAGGCTGAGCAGTCGCCGGGCTGGAAGAGAACTGGGGCAGCCACGTAGAGGTAGTGCTTGAAGTCAGTCACATGCAGCATGACCGAGTAGCCTTCCATGGTCACGCCATAGAGCTTGACGGTTGCCCGACCATCGTCCAACGTGCCCTTCTCGGCTTCGATGGACTGGAAGCATAGGTTGTCACGCTCGGGGATGAAGTCCACCAGGGGGGGTCGCTCCCACTTCTGGTCCTTCTCGGTATTGGTCTGCTTCAGGTCGCTGATGTCCTGGCTCAGCTTCTCGAGGACGTCTGATTCAAAGGCACTCTTGGGTTGCGTGGACCCCAGTTTACCTCGGGGTCCATTCTGTGAGTTGGGGAGGTGTCCGGCCGGGGACGAGGAGAAGATGTCGGTCTTGCGCTTCTTCGCAGACGAGGGCGTTGAGGGGAGGTTCTGGCGAGTACGAGACTCGCCGAGCACTCGTTTCTGGGGAAGAATTGAAGCAGCCATGACGGACTGTTCAGAAAGATTTGTTTTGTATCGATCCGAGCCAGCTGGTGTCTCTCCAAGAGAAGAGTTTGGTGTTTTGGCTCTGGACGGATATGGTACAAAAATGTGTGCTTTGGACGAGGTTCGGCACGATGGCAGAGCAACCCACCTCAGAAAACGCGACGTGAACCGTGACGTGACTGACCCACTTTCGTTAATGGATCTCTTAACCGACGCGTATCTTGCCTTGGTTATCAGGCAAGCATGCGCCACGTGAAGCATGAACGGTATGTACCTCTGTACCTGCGGCTGGCACCCCACCATCAGTGCACGGGACGGGCTGTATAGTACCTTATCTTACTGTGTCTTAGATGATAACGTGCAGTGAGGATATACTACACAATAAGAACTGCTCGGTAAGGAATTATGGTATGGTGGGTATTATATCGCTATTGTAGCCAACAAACTCTATGGTGCTTATCACACTCGTCTCTCCTCATGTTGACCCAGTGCCACCAGCCTTCTACTTCCTGAAGCTCCAGTCTAAGTGCTGTCTGAAGCATGAATACTGATACTGGGAGTCTCGTCTACTCGTAGATCTGAGCCGCTCATCAATCCTAGACGCAAGACGTTAAAGTCTCTCATGTCTCCTCCACTTAAATTAAATTGCCCAGTCTCTTAAGAAAACGCCAACGCTTTAATGATGCAGATCATTTCCAGGTGCTTTGATCGATGTCCTCCGCTTTGCCTCCATCCGGTAAAAGGCATTCCGAATCGGTTGCACGAGATAATAGTCTTCTTTACTCCCTCTTGACAAGGCCCATGTCACACCAGTCCAGTACGGGCTGTACAGTTTCGTTAGCTTATTTACCACATAACGCTCCGAAATAAAGACTTACTATGCAACTCAAATACTTGCACCAGCTGCAAGTGCTCCGGACAACGTAAAAGTTCCTCAACAGAAGGATGAAGCCCACAAGGATGAGGACAAGTGCAGCGGCTCGGACCAGCCACCAGGCCCACCACAGTGGCTTCCGACCTTTAAAGAAGCCCATTGGGTTCTTGATGAATGATACAGAGCCCGTCTGAGAGCCCATGGCGGAGTAAGAAACCTCCTGGCCCATTCTCTGTCTCAAAGCGTTGGGCGAATGCAAAACACAAACACCCACGGCCAGGCCGGTCAAGAACCCTCCGATGTGACCGAAATTGTCCAGGCCCGGTAACAGACCGAGGGCAAAAGCAATGACCATGTCAAGGATGATGAACATGAGCTCCTTCACCGGATTGCGGCGCTCTTGCCAGGAATAAAGAAGATCCAGTAATGTCAGGGCAATCATGGCGAAGAGCGAGCACGAGGCACCGGTCGAAGCCTCGCCTGGATTGGCAAAGTTTCCACCCATAACGAATCCAAAGACGCCAGCACTCATGTAGACGAGGAAGAAGCGAACCGGACCAATGGCTCTCTCCATATCCTTGGCCAAGGTCAACTGAAGGAGCATGTTGAAGCCAATATGGATCAAACCAGCGTGCATAAAAATTGGAGTGATGAAACGAAACCACTGGTTGGGCTCAGGAGACTGATCCGCATTGCCGAACGTGGGATTTGGGACACCGCCGAAGCCGCAGACTTCGGACAAGGGGCAAATCTGAGTTCTCGTCGTTGCGTTGGGGCAAAGGAACAGAACCGGGTCGGAGGGACTCGCGCCTTGGATCTCGTCGAGGTTACGCATGCACGGCACGTACCGAGCACCCATGTTGATGAGGACTTGGGTGGAAGGCCCAATCATGGGGTTAAACTGAGGCTTGATCATGATCGGTGAGCCGGTTAACAAAGCTGTGCCATATATTAGCATGTGTTCTCAGTCACAAGAACTGTCCATTTTGTAAAATCGCTTACCATTCCTAACGATCTCTGCGATGAAGACGGCAACTTGAATTGTGGTAAACAAGTAAACGACCCACGGAATGCGCTTGCGATCAGCTCCAATCATGCCCAGCTCCCCGAGACCAAACTTGCGCTTCTTCTTCTTACTCCGGCTTGGCCTGACTGGCGCATCGTAGATGTGGTCCTCCATGTCCGCATCCTTCCCAGCGCGATCTTGCAGAGGAATACTCTCGGTCCCTGGCGGTCGCGCTTCAGGGGAGCCACGACCTTGGCCGTAATATGTCGTGTCGGGGTAATAGGCTGGTTGTGACAAGTCACCATTGCTGGGGCCTGCGTGTGACATGGAGTTTGCCGGATAGACGTGGTCGTCGAAGACGGTGTCGAAGGGTGAAGGCCCCGTGGCATGGTGCTGACTTGGCTGGGCGCCCTGAGGCCTGGGAGTCGGATAGGTGCTCGGCTGTGAATGGCCTGGTGTCGACTGCGGCGACGGCTCGTACTGGGGATCGTAGTAGGGGGGCGCTGGCGAAGGCGTTTTGTGTACCGGAGGCGGCCTGGTATCGTAGAAGTAGTCGTTCGCAGCCATTTTTTGGAAGATGGCGTGTAGCCGCAGGCCTGTTTGCTAAGGGTTCTGATGACCGCGACGAGAGAAGCAAATTCGGGGACTTGGCTTTCGGCTATTGAAAATGCACTGGTATTCAATGGTGTGGAGATGGCGGCGGCGCGGGATGCAGGTATGATTCGCCAAGAGGGGGAGTAATGCCGGGTGCTGAGATGGGCGACGGGGGGAGGCCGCCGTACCGGGTGTAAATTACGTGTGCTCCCTCGCTGTGTCTCACGATGGCGCGGGCGTAAGGTGCAGTGCCAGTGTCGTACGGAGGAACAAGAGTCGTAAAGACGGTGCAAAACGAATGTGGATGGTAACAAGGAAGAAACAGAAAGCTGAAGAGATGGACGAGCCGTGCATGAAAAAGAGAAGGCCTGAGCACGTACGTAACTTGAGGTACCTAGGGGCTTGTGTTTACCCACCAGGCTGGATTGCGGGAAAACATGGAGGCCGGACAACATGTGCACGCACGAACGAATGAATGGAAGCTGCTGTGGAGGACAAAACGTCAGTCGCTGCAGGCAGTGCAATGCTGTGGGTGGAGCGGCGTGGCCCGTGTTTGGCCGATCGGTTGGGTAAGGAGGCATGCTGGACCTGAACCTTCAGCGACAGCGGCAACTTGGGGTGCTAATTCTGGAAACAGTGGCGCCCTGGATGGGCTGTCCAGTCCCGCCATGTGGCTGTTTGGGCTCTAAAGGGCCCGCCCGGGGGGGGGCTGTGGCGAGGTCTCATCCAGTCCCGAGCCGAATCTTAGGTACAGTGCCTTAGCTACCGTACGAGGTGCCTTAAGCACAGGGGACTACCCCCACTTGAATGCGCTATGCCGTCACGCAACGCAAGCCAAAGGGTCTTGGCCAGTGGGCAACTGCCGTGACTTCCAATAGCAAACAACAATGCGCCACGGCAACCAATTGATCGACTTTTTCTGTTGTTTGGCCTTTGCGTAAGCTTCCAACACGACAAAGCTCATGCGGCCGGAAGAGGGGAAAAAAATGGCATTCCGGTTGCACTTTGACTAGTTCAGGGCCACCTCGCCATACGTCAAAGTGTTAATTTAAAAAAGTTACAATTGCCCGGCAGTTTCGGGGGGTCCTTGGACCCTAAAAGGGAGATTGAGCCCGATGGACCGAGGCCGTGCTCTGCTCACGGTTGCGGCAAAATTAATTGCCAGCTGAAGCTTCGGAGGGTTCGAACTGTGCACGATGTGCACGGCAAATTGGCTGGCCTGTTGACTTCGTATTCGGTGCCGACGATCCATTTGTCGAAATGCCTGGGCATGTGGCCACCTCACGAGACTTGCGTGGTCCAGGTGGCTGATCAGGTTATGATCGCCCACATCCCGCAACAACCCACCGATTGAGTCACGATGATTTAGCTGCTTCATCGTCTCCACAAGTCAAAATCGTTCATTCATCTGTTACAGTTCCTTCGTCTCATTTACAGCAGGCAATTGTGGGGGTGAGAACCCAATTGCTGATCCGATAGAGGGGTGCCGGCTGGTTCGTTTCAACCGTCCTGGTTTTCCCGCCTCAGGCATAGCCTAGGTGCATGAAACAGCCATAAAAAGATTGATTCTTACATCCAATCGATGGCCGATTGGGTTACGCCAAATGTACTCATTCAATCGGAACAACCTGGGTTATTGAATAGGTAGCCAACGATACACGCCTCCGATCATACCGAATGCTGCAATCTCAGCCAGGATCTTCCAAACGTTGATTCCCAGATGTTCCCACGACCGATGATTCGTAAATCAGGGTCTCATACAAGTGATATACATGATATTATACAGTGGTTATTTGCAGTTCTTTCGGTGGTGGGGGAGGCGGAGGAGTCGATGATACTCAGCGACTTCACTTCTTTTCCTGTCGGTGTTTCGCGCCATCGACGTTGGCTTCGTGTTCGTCGTTCGTCTTCTCATTCTTTCGCCAGTTGCCGCTGAAGACGTCGGAGATTTGGTCCATAATGATGTCGCTCAAGCCCTTGCCCTCCTCAAAGCTCTTCCTGTGCTCTTCCGCCCGCTTCTCTTTCCAGTCCTCAGACTCGCCTCCCATCCAGATATCCTTGACGAGACCGCGGTTCTTGTCCACCTCATGGATCGCGCGTTGCGCTGCTTCTCTCTCTTTTTGCTCCTTGAGCAACTGTTGCGTCCGCCGGGCACCCTCGGGCAGGCCGTTGCCCAAGACGGATTCTGCTCGCTTGCCAAATCGTCCGTAGAGGGATTCGCCGGTGTATGCGTAGGCCAGCTGATTTGTCGATAATGAGAAGGCGCCTGCGAGGACGAAGAAGCGAACGTCTAATCTTCTGGGAGGGAGGAGCATCGCCAGTGGCGTTACGACGGCTCCGACAATGGCGGCATTGTGGATTACCGGGTTGCGCGGTGGCAGAGGGGGCTTTTCGTCGCTTTGACTCATGATAGCGCCGATGCTCCGAGTCGTCGCTATGAGAGGTGTCGAGGAAAGAAAAATTTCGGGCAAGACGATCTCCTCGGCCAGGGTCGATAACTCAACGCCGCATATGATTGCTGCTAATAACTTTTCCTGGTAGCGGCTGCGCGGTTAGGCGGCTGCGCTACACGCGCTGGTTCGGCAGTGGCTGAGTCATTAGCCGCCAGCTAACGCGACCTAAGCATACTGACTTATGTATAGGGTAGCGTCGGGAAACGCAGAGCTCACCCAGCAAATCCCAACAGGAGCGGTCTGAAGAAACGGCCTCCAATATAACGGACTTCTTAGGGATTGCCGGTGATGGCAAAACGTTCGTTTAATATCCAATCAACTCGGTGATCTTGATAGATTGATCAAAATTGCCTCCTCATCTGCAGCAATCTCGGACTACCCGGCAAGGAGTTGATTAGGATCAGGAAGGATCCAACGAACCACCGTGCTGCATTACTAGCACCACGTCTAAAATATTGTCAAACAATGTACGGACTAACGCTTAAGTTTCGTGCTTGGCCATGTCCCGTTGGCTCAACTCAGCAAATGGCAATGGGCATTCGCGCCTTCGACTTTGCCTGTTGTGATGATCATCGATTGTCTTCAATGATATAATGACCGACATCCAGGCAATCCTAGCGACCAACGTCACCGTTGAGTATCCCCCCCATGGATCTCTGCAGTGGAGACCACACTCAAAAACATGCTTTTTCCATGTAGGCAACCGTATATTGACCAATGTTCATTCATGCGGCACACAGGCCAGATGGCGATCGTGGTTGAACCTTAGTAATGGATTGGCAAGTGTTGTTTGTTGACCTCGGCAGAACGAAAACCCAAGCGGAGAACCCCACGCGAACTGGATCCTGTAACTTGTGCTGTACTCTAATTCGTGGCCCTTTGCCCGCCTACTACACATGGGAGAATGCCGTGAATACTACGATTACAAAAGGTAATAGGCTTGCGTTATCCATTCGTCATGGCCAACGGAGCGCCTTTCCGGGATGCGCGTGCTTGCATATGCAGTATGTAGCTCAATGCGGCAAGAGACTACCACTAACGGAGGATAGGGCTGAGGTGGAAGGGGTTCGGCTACGGTAACCCTCACAGGGGGCCCAGTCACAACATTGATGGGGTCATCTTGTGCAAAGAGCATGGATTGTTCACCTTTCCTGGGGGCCAGGGAATTGCCGACAGTTACGCCTCGAGATTTAAACGGATTAGTGAATCGGTGGAGAGATAATACCAGTCTCTCCGCCACGGGGGGGATTTGCAGCATCAGCACCAGTGCACAACGCGAAGGAAGCGCCTGCAGCGCGACACTTCAAGGAGCAATTCAAACGTTCCTTGACCCCGGCTCCAGACTCCTAATATAGATTCCGCTGGGACACGCAACGAAGCTACTGCATCGGCCTAAGAAGCGGCCGAAGGTTGCCCATCACCGCATGAAGGCTAGAAGCTTAGTGCAGAAGGCGGGACCGCTTCCCGACGACGCGATGCCTTCGTACGTATACCCCTGCGCCAGCCTCAATTCCACCGTGACGGAAAGGATGAGCTTAGCCCAGTCCACCACGTGTGGTTGACGAGGCTCTTTAGGGCCGCGTGGACAGGTGCGTTTCTGTGGCTGAAATCGGTCACCGGTCGGCCGAAAGACGGCAGCACCATAGTATTTTATCCGCTTTCTAGCTGCCACCTCTTCTGCAGGGAAGCTCAACCATTGGAACTTGATGTGTAGGCCTACGCGTCTCTCACGTCGTGCAATTTCGACCCAACAGGTTTTCATGGCCAGCACCATGCCGGCGCAAAGCAGTTGGTTTGCACTGTCAACACCAACCGACATGATGACGAATTCTCTCTTCTAGGAAAGCTGCGCGCTGGGAAGACTGCACGAAACCGCCAGTGTGTAGCGCCCAGGGCGACCTTGCGGGGCGGACGGTTTGGTGTTTCCGAGGAACAGGGACTGTTCTAGCAGCTGTGCAGGGTTCGGACGGGTCGTGCGCGATGTTTTCCGAAACGACAAGAATTGACGTCTGCTCAAGGTTCTTCCAATATTATTTTGCACGCTGGATGCTGGCCGCGGCTTGCCAATGTCGGGCCTCCGCGGATTACCTGATGGCTTCAAGGGATTCGCGTGGGCGTGCATACTGCGCAGTAGCGAACTGCCGTAGGGTGCGGTCTGAACGCTCGGCAATTTGTGGGTACAGGCCAGAGCCTGGGACGAAGCCTGTAGATGCAGGATTTGACCCCCAACTCGTCTCATCAGAAGATAAATCGACATTGCAATACCCGGACATATCAAGACGATGTTGCAATACCCGGAGGCCCCATGTTTTGGGCAAGAACCAATACAAAAGTTCACCTTATTGGTGACGGGCGGGATGGGGCAACTCGTAGAGGCTCCACGATAAAATGCCGAGAAAATCCGGGCGGCCGACAAGGTGGGACGCTCATGGTCATGGGTTTGAAGTTGTTGTATTAGCACGTCCGTACGGCTATACACCTGGACCTGGTGGAGGGCGTCGCTTGTCGAGCTTGGCCTGCCTATCACCCAGGCGGAACAGGTTCGATTGCCCACAGCTGACGTTGCACAGTTGACTTCCCGCCTTTGACCTCAACTGCAAAGGCGGCTCTCGCAACAAATCATGGAGAAGTGTCGATAAACCCGCCAAAGCTTGCCAGAACCAACCAAGACCATGCTGTTGGATTGGTTCTAGGGAGCATCGATCGCCCAGACCCATGTCAAGTGGTCTGTCTAAGCATGGAGCTTGAACTTGGCAGGTTCTCGACGCTGGCTGTTGGCTCATCCACTGAACATAGTTCCATTTGTCAGGGACACAGCACGCAGCACCTGGCTCGTTGATCCTGGTTGTTACCAGGCAGCGTATCTTCGGTTGTTCTCTAGCGCGAGGACATTGAGCATGTAAATACCATGTCCGATCAGTCGTCTACGCCTTGGCGTCCTGGTACTTCTGTGAGGGGAAGTGGAACCAACCGTTAGGGGAACACTGGCTCATCTTAAGGTATACTATATGGTGCTTGAAGGGTAGTATATTTAAAGCACTGGAGCTAGAGAGAGAGAGTGGCGGTTCCACCGGGCCGTGTCATTCAGAGGCGCGGAACTGCTTGGTGCCATAGCCGGAGGCTGCGGCAAAAGGGATGGACCTAAGGTTCTCAGGCACTTCAGGCAACCAGCTGGAGTTTGAAGATGATATCGGTATAGACCACTCTTTCCCTGCAAGAGCTGGGAGGAAGGCGCAGCATAGCTTATTTGGACGACAACTGCAACTCTGCCGGACACTATAAGGTACTAAGGTACCTGACCAGATGGGTTTCCTCGTAAGGTACTTTTAGTACCTTGCCTTACGTAGGTAGGTACGTTGCCTCGCTGAAATTTGGACCGAAGTCCCTACCTGTCCCGGCGTCCTGACTCTGGACCTCATCCCTGGATGGAGATTTTCCAATTGTGGAAATGTCCAAACTACGAACCCCCCCACAAGGCTTCACGGTGTTCCAAGTGCACTATTCAACTACTAAAAATTGGTGCGATGGCCATGGGCGCGGAAAGCAACCTAATTTGGTTCGCTATCCCGATTTCGCCAACGGTGGAGGCACTAAGCCCAACAGCAGGAAAATCATCATGGACGTCTTGCCCAGCCTTACCTTGCCTCGGGGTCGTGGCGATCAGCGCACATCCAACTATTGCGAGGCACGTTAGTTGCTCGCCGTGCCGTAGCGTCCGAAAGCAGCTCAAGGTCCAGGCTCAGGCTCAGGCTCATGCACATGCTACGTGCTGTAAGTCAGCTTGCATTGGGCCCTGCACCTGCCATGACACGGAATACGCCGTCACCTGTGAAGGATTCAGCGTGTGCCTGACAAAGGATCCCGTTCATTTGACCCCTGCTAGACCGGTTCACGACGTCTGCGTGCCCTAGGCCCGGCACAGCCCCCCTGTCCCTACCCTCACACTACCCTGCTGGGCCCCTGTCGCCGTCTCCATTCATAGTCTACATCATCCACGAGTCTGGAGACATCCCACCGTCCTCTGCTGAGGGCAAGTGACCCGAAGCGCGGGTTGGCCCTTGGAGGGTTGCTTTCTGCACGAGTTTCCTATAATAACGGCTCCTCACAGAGGTTCGTGTATATGTACTCATGCCGCAGCCGCTCTTGCATACGATCATACTACCCGCCAGAGACTCATTCTCGTTACGCAAACTTCCATCGCTGAGACGATGAGTCAACCAGGCTCACACGAGCAGTTGTCGGCTGCTGGTTTGGACGATGATGCTGCCTCGGTGCAAACCACCAGTCCTCCTTCGGCCACCATGCAAACCTCAACCCTGTCATCCTCGGACGCGGCTGGCTCCAACTTGGATGCTGGAAAACGAGGGCGCAGGAGTAAACCAAAAGTGAAAACAGGATGTTCTAATTGCAAGTAAGTATAGCTATCGAGCCCGCCTCGTCTTCTCCCTTACGAGCACATCCGTTGAATCCCTTGGGCCTTTATTTACGTGGTTCATTTCGCAGGCGGAGGCGCATTAAGTGCGATGAAAAGCGACCTGCGTGCACACAATGCGTCAGAAGCAGCAAGGAATGCACAGGCTACCCTCCCCCAAGCCGCAGTGCAAGGCCTTTCGAGGAAATTCGAATTGCACCGAAGCCAACGCCCGTCCTTGCGGCCGCTGGGCCTCCCCCTGTATCCTCACTTCTCCAGCGAGAGCACTTCCTCCCACCGCGCCGCAAACCGCGCCGCAGCCAGGCCTCTGGGACGGCGTCTCCCGTATCAGACCCAAGACTGCAGTCTTTCTTGCTCTCGCCGACTATCTACCAGCCATCGGCTGGCCCAACTCTCGACCAAAATGAGATGCTTTATTTTGACTTGTTTCGCAGTCGCACTGCTTCTGAACTCTCCGGCTTCTTCGATAGAACCTTCTGGACCCAAAGGGTTTTGCAAGAATGTCACACAGGCACCGCGATTCAGCATGCCGTCATCGCTCTGGGGGCATTATACAAGACGCTCGAACAATCTTGCGAGGTCGATAGTCTGGACCCAGCCACCAGCCTGGGGCTTAATGACTCCATCATGAGCCATTGGCAGGTCGCAGTCAGGAAGTATTCGGAAGCCTGCAATGTCATGGCGTCACTGAATCGAGCGGACGAGTCCTCTCATAGGACTCGTCTCATGGCTACGGTGCTCCTTGCTTGCTTCGATTCTTTTATAGGTGACCATAAACAGGCCATCATTCAGATCCAAACCGGTCTGGGTTTGTTAGAGCAGTTACGCCTGGACATGCGGCAGAGGAGATATTCTACTCCTGAAGAAGCCATTGGAGAGGAGCTTATCATGATTTTCTCCCGTCTTGCCATCCAAGCCAAATCCTACGATATGGCTTTCCATTTCCCCCAGCCGTACGTAATTCGATTGTCACCGGCCGAGTCGGATGAGGCTGCATCGCCGAACTCAGGCGCAGGCACATCACAGTCATCACCCTCCTCCACCTCGCCGCCTTATCATTTTGGCGACGTCTGCGAAGCTCGCATAGCCGCAGACAAGTTAATGGAAAGGCTGATTCGATTCATTGAACGCTTGTACGCCGCAAAAGAAGAACCCAGCAATGTGCTTCCGGAGTCATGGCAGCAATATGGGTTTCGGTTCAGAGAACAACTGGACGCCTGGTTCGAAGCGTATGAGCCGATTCTCGAGAGCAGGTCAGCGCCTCATGTCAGTCCGCTCGAAAAGTCCGCCATCATTGCTCTAAGGATGTTCACCGTAATGGTATATGTTCTCTTTCTGACCTTGTTCTACGACACTGAGGAGCACTTTGACGCATTCATGCCGTACTTCAAAATCATCGTCGACATGGGCCTCGAACTTGTAAGAGAGGAGGAACTCAGAGCCACCACTGTTCACTGTTCACACACGGGACCTTGCCAACATCGACAAAGTGCACACTGGGGCTCATTGGGCTCGCCCGACTTCCTCGCCTTTCATATCAAGCCTAGCTTTGCGGCTGACATGGGTATTGTTCCGCCTTTGTTCCTCGTGGCAACCAAGTGTCGAGACCCTGTTCTCCGGCGACAAGCCATTCAGCTTTTGCGGAGTAGTGCACGGCGCGAAGGCATGTGGGACAGCAGCATGATTGCCAAGATTGCTGAATGGATCATGATCCTGGAAGAGCCTGAGGACCACGAATTGGTTATGGGCCAAGACGAGAGCAGCCCTACCAGCTTATTTGTCTATGAAGTGGACCCTGCGGAGATGGAGCGTAGTGCGCATAACTCTGGACTACAGTATAATGAGCAACCAGAGCCGATACTCTCTCTTAGGAAATCAATCCCCGATGAGAGGAGAGTCATGATCAAGTCGGTTGATTTCGACCTTCGCACCCGATACGCCAATGTGCGTGTGGGAACAAGAGGCCTACGACATGGCCTACACGACGAGAGGTGGAGAGAGGCGCGACTCACCTGGTAGCTTTTCCACCATGGTGCAATCCGTTTTCTACTATTTCCCATCTGTTTCATTTTACCTTAATCTGTTTAGATCATGGTTTGGAGTTGTCTCTTCTCAATAAGGTCTAGAAGAATCTGGGAATTTACATCGGTCAGAGACATTTTTGGAATATCACAAGAATAGAGCTTCCATTGAGAATTTTGGGGCTTGCGGGGTCTGGGTTGATGCTGCCTGTGGATGGAACAACATTATACAAGCCCCTCTAGATCATGACGGGCACTTGTCTCACGATTCTCATGTATCACAACTGTATCATGATTTCTATGCTTACTATATTGATGCTAAATACAACGTCCATTCAATCATTGCCTTACAGCGGAGGGAGTTCCTCTCTGCAAATGGGGCATTGCAGCCGGAATCTCATCCATCCTTCCAGACATGTTGTATGAAATATGTGCCTGCACGGCGTCACCATGTACATGCGCCGCGCGAAGACGCCTGCAACGCTCATGTCTTCTTCTCCTGCCTTGACCACGGGCACCTCGAGAACTTCCCTACAGATCGCGCAGTCGATGGCGTGGAGGACACTTCGCCCCTTATCCGCGTCGTCGCCCGTACGACCCCTCTCCAGGCCAATCGCGTCTTCCGCAACAAGGCCAATGGGCAAGCCGCCGTTCTCAAGGCCATCCTCCCGCAGCACCGGGTGGTAGTCCCACGCGTCAGGCGCCCAGCCAACAGGTATGCCGAAGCGGGGGCCGACAATGTCCTGGGCGGCGAGGACGACGAGCTGCAGCCAGACCCAGCCGCACAGCAGGAGAAAGGCCGTGGAGTCGGTGCGTGCAAAGAGGAAGTTGTCTGCCTTGACCCAGAAATAGGCGATGGGCAGCAGGCGCAGGATGGACTGCCCAACCACAAAGGGCCAGGCTAGGGCGCGACGGCAGTTGCGCATGGCATTGCGGTGTATCTGGGGCACCCACAGGGACATGTAGCCAAAGACGCAGCTGTTAAGGAAGAGAGCGCGGAGAGAGGCATACCATGTTATCGATGAGATGGCGACGAAGATCAGGCACAGAGAGAGGAGAATAAGCTGGCCCACGACGTTCATGAATGCCTGATGTGGTGTTTGTTGAACGGGCCCTCTCTGTCCGTTGCCTGGGCGAGGAATTGCCGAGGCCGCATCTGCAATTTCAGCATCAATGTCCTGATCTAATGGGACAATGACAGGCTCGGGTCGAAGCGAAACATGACGACGAGCCGTCACAGGCGCCGGCAGAAGGGAGTCTGTGCCGGTATGGTCTGGTGTCAAGGCTGTCGACGGGGCCGACGTGGTCGTGCCGCTACCTGCCGATCCTGCGACTGGGTTGCGGTCGACTCGGTTACGCTGCTCCGGCAACTGAACCTCGTAAATCTTGGCTAAGAAACTGCCGCCGATAGTCATGGAGAGGAATGACGCGAACATGATGGGCAGGGTGGGTAAGAAGGTTGCCCTCGCGGACGAGAGCCAGGTGGCTGCGGCGAGAAAGACCATGCCGTCCACGAAGACCATTGTAGCAGCGGAGACGAAGCTGACTCGGCCGATGTTAGATGGCGTGTACGACTCCCTCATCTGTTCCTTTAGGAGATGCACCTGGATAAAAATGGCAAAAGCATAGACGAGCAGCCAAGCCCTGATTTGTTGAATATGGACTTCCACCTTGAGCCCTGTCAGATGCTGCGACTCGGAGGGAGGGAAGTTGGGTGGCCCCTTGCTCTCAAGGAAGTAGCCGCAGTCCGGAGAGAACATGAGGGCGGACATGCGGAGTTTTGGGATCCGGGGCAGAGGCGCGCCTAGAGGGGATTCTAGCTCAGACTCAATGTGCTCGATGACACGCGACAGAGGATCCTCGTCAGAACCGGTTGGGTAAGCACCGAGCACAGCTCGGGACGGAGGGTGCACCTGAGCGTATATGACGTACTCGCAATGGGGCGACGGCTCGTTGGTGTAGAGGGGTCTGTCGTAGTCGGAACTCCACGGTGCGAGCTGGTCAGTGTAAATGTTCTCCTCCTTCTCGGCGAGAAGCTTGGCCGCCGTCTCGTTGAGGAACTGCCGGCTGGAGTGGAAGTAATCGGGGCCGGGCGCGAGGTGCGGCAGCCCGAAAATGCCGTCGAACTTCTCGCTCGTCGTGGTCATCATGATGACACCCTGCCTCGGCCAGTGAACGCCCCATAGCTTCAAATCCCAGCTGAAGCCCGAGCCGGTGGTGTCCTCAATGGATACCGTGCCTTTGACACCACGAATGGTGCCACCCGAGAGCGGCGGCTGAGCCTCCGGGAGCTGTTCATATTCAACCGCGGCCGCTTCCTCCTGGAATTTAATGTGAATCCTGGACGAATCGCCCGTCACATTTCGTGCCCATTCGACTTTGTCGCCGACCCAGTCCATGGATGGCACCACACGGCTCAGGTTGTAGCTCTGGTACGTCCGCTCCACGGAGGCTGGACGCCGGATCCAATCTCCGACGAGGGTTCCCGAGGCGTTCGCCCACATCGGCTCCCCCTCCGCAGTGTCCCACAGCTGCTGCCCCTCGACGGGCGGTATGGCATGACGGCTGATTTCCAAGGTCCTCTCTCGGAAGCTGTACAGATCACCCCAGGCAAAGTCGTCCTCGGCGCGGAAGCCCGTCAGGTTGAGATACTTCGCATCGGCGTGGTCGGTCTGCGCAGCGGCGTCCAGCGGCGCAAAGTCGCCCCATTGCGAGCCGTTGAGCACGTTGAGAGCGTCGCGGAGCTTAGCGAGGCGTTGGCTGGCAATCTCCGAGGCGGCGAGGGACTGGCTTTGGTATTCGGTGGCCGGGAAGACGGCCCATATGAGGAACAGGATAAAGAAGACAGCGGCCACCTGACGCATGGTGACCTGCGGCCAATGTGGGAATCGCAGTTACCTGTCCAACATGTTATGCGTGGTGTAAAAGCCCCAGTATCGCCGAGTTCCGTGTAGGTCGCAGTGATGGCGGAAGACGTGCAGAATAGTTACAGTCAAAGGTTGATTGAGGAGGGAAGTGAGCATTGCTTGGCTTCTGGATCCGACGTCAGTCCCCGGTCGTGTAAAGTACCGATACCTCGATTGTGGTTAGAACGGGGGTCAAGACAGAATGCGCTAGCCGGTCGTGTCGCTACAGTGCAATTGGTTGGTGGGGCGGTTGGTTGCGCATGGCCATGCACAGTTATTAAGGGTTGAAGTACGCTACGGTACTCTGTACCATACCTCCGTTCACGCATCGTGCTGGCACCCTGCGACAACATCAGGACCTCGCTGAAGGACGACTTTACTGGTCGACTATACTGAATCACCGTACTTGTCCATCTTTTTGTCACACGCCGTTTGACTCTCACCCTGGCAAGTGTTTTCCCTACGCAAACACGCCTAATCCACGAGGGTTCGTGTTACCATGGCTTCCAACAACCCTGAATCCAGCAACACTAGCCAGACTGAGGTAAGATGACTATCTACTGAACAACTTTTGTCAAAGAGGCCGCAGCTGTGAAGAGCAAGCGAAGCCGCGGTTCGCACCCGACTAGATGCACGGATCCAGCTGATTTTCGTACCAGACGTCTGAGGATCGAGGCGCTGATGTTACGGCTGCCGTCGAAGAGCTGCTCAACTCCCTCTCTAACAAGTTTGCCGGTGTCTCATCTGAGATCTTCGCAAAGAGTAAGTCAGAGCTACGACAATGGTCGATCGTCGACTGATGATATCACCAGTGGATGAGATGTCCCGGAGATTGGATAGTCTAGAAGCTGCGCTGTTGGAGAGCAAGGCAAAGGAAGGAAACTCTTCCAAGCCTCAGTAGACAGCACTATGTTAGGGACGGAGCGACTTTGTGGCACTGCTTGGGACGCTTAGAAATGAAAGCCTTTACGATTATTCCACGCATGAATCAATTTTCTAGTTTACGGAAAAGGACCTGGCTTGCTTATTCGTTGTACATTTGACACATTTCCTTTTGACATTTCCTTGGCAAGGCTCGTTTACAGCTCGTCCTTGATCTCCTCGGCCTTCTCCTGGACCTTCTCAGCGGCGTCCTCGGCGAACTTGCGCAGGACGTTGATCTTGGTCTGGATCTCGTCGCGCTTGGAAGCAGCCAGGCCGCCCTTGCTCAGGATGCCCTGGAGACGGTTGAGCTCCTTGGCAACGTAGCCCTGGTTGGCGCTGATCTTGTCGAAAACTCGGACGTAGTACTCGGAGTACTTCTGCTGAGCCTTGTCCGTCAGGTTGGCGGCCTGCTTCTTGATCTCGGCGGTGATCTCGGCAATATCAGCACCGCCAGTGAACTTGGCAACAATGGCATCCAGCGTCTCAATGGTTCCGGCAACGGCATCAAGGCCACCACCGACAACACGGTGCGTACCGGCCTTCTCGTTGACCCAAGAGATGAAGTCGGCCTCGCCGCGGCCACCCTCGTAGGAGAGAGCCTCCTTGCTTCCGGCGGGGAACCACTTGATGGTGGGGTAGGAGGTGACACCCTGGTCCTGAGCAGTAGCCTTGCTGTTGGGAGCCTCAGCATCGACCTTGGCAATCACAACGTGATCGTCGAGAGCAAAGTCAGTGGCGAGGGTCTCCCAGGTAGGAGCCAGGTTCTTGCAGTCTGATGAATTGTCTGTTAGTGATGCAGCTGTGCAGACGGAGAACAGGTGGACTTACGGCCACACCAAGGTGCGGTGAAGGCAACAAGCACGTGCTTGTCGGATCCAACGACCTTCTTGAAGCTCGAGTCCGTCAGCATCTCGACGGAGCTGGGGGCCTCAGCCTTCTTCTTGGGCTTGACGCCAGTCTTATCGACAATAAAGTTGGTCAGGCTCTCCAGATCACGGCCAGACTTGTACTCTTCGGGTTCCTCGCTGCGGCCATCGAAGTACTTGAGGGTAGGGAAGCCCTGGATCTTGAAGCGCTTGCCCAGGGACTTCTCAGCATCGGCGTCGACCTTGGCAATCTGCACCTTGTCCTTGTGGGCAGCGAAAGAGGTAGCGAGCTCCTCCCAGACGGGTGCGAGCTTCTTGCAGTGGCCGCACCACGGAGCGAAGAACTCGACGAGAGTGGGCTTGCCGGACTTGAGGACGACCTTATCGAAGTTGTCGGGGGTCAAGTCGATGACGGAAGACTGCGCGGTGGCCGTAACGGCCAGGGCGGCGAGCATGAAGCTCTTAAAGAACAACATGATGTATAGTGGCGGTTGCTGCGGATGAATGTCAGCAATTGGAAGATCTAGATTGATTGCACTAGATCAATGAAGGGAAAAGTGCAAGCAAAATGGGGAAGTCGTACTTTTTCAATAAATACTATGGCAATATTGGGTGGCGGTACGAATGATTTGAAATCCGGTACCTTACCTTATAAGAAGCCACTTTGCAATGAGCTTCCCGTCAAGGTAACGGTGAGCTACCTACCTACTAAGGAGGGACCAATGCTTATCTTATCGGGAGGCGAGGCCTACCTAGGAACCCCACAGGTGAATTTTCCCACTTTTGCGTCCATCAAGTCAGTTCGAGTCACGTGGAGCCATAATCGACTAGGGTCACGTGCATCTCACATAGCGGGACTTTGTTCGGGCTGGGGCTGGCGAACCCTCCAATCGGTAGCCGGTACGTGAAATTCACACAAAATTTCCCACCCAAACTCCCACCATCGCGAAATCACCGTCCTTCCACCCAGTCCTCGACAGCAAACACCGCCAACATGTCCCACGAAAGCGTCTGGAACTCCCGCCCCCGCTCTTACGGCAAGGGCTCTCGCAGCTGGTACGATTTCACCTGAATCCATCACTCTCCCGATATCTCGAACCGAAAAGGGCTTTTCGTCGCAGGGGGAAAAAAAAGGAAGACCAAAATTGG
Source organism: Paramyrothecium roridum (assembly GCA_003012165.1). NCBI lineage: Eukaryota > Fungi > Ascomycota > Sordariomycetes > Hypocreales > Stachybotryaceae > Paramyrothecium > Paramyrothecium roridum. The sequence goes on from PXOD01000418.1 coordinate 29,748, forward strand.
CTAACATTGAATCTTCTACCCGCAGCCGCATTTGCAAGCACACCGCCGGTCTCATCCGCAAGTACGAGCTGAACATCTGCCGTCAATGCTTCCGTGAGAAGGCCAAGGACATTGGTTTCAACAAGGTAAGCAGGCTCGCAGGGCAAGCCCCGGTCGCGGGGCCAGCACGAAACATTCCCGAGGCATGCGAGAGGCTGACTGGTCGCGCTCTACAGTACCGTTAAACGAAGGAATCACGATGTCGAGGAAAGACTGGGTGGTGGTGAACGCAGGCTGGTCGTGATGGGGCCTCGCGGAAAAAAGGCATTCTGAGGGCGGCCGCTTGGAACCGGAGTTTAATGGCTTGCTTGGTTTTGACGAGATTGTGCGTCTAACGAACATCCGCCCGACATAGACGAATACCATTGCATTGGAATCACTTTCGACTGCATAGGAATATCATCAGCATGTGAATACGTCTGCCTGCGCCCGTTTATAAATTAACCACTGTGAATGGCTGGAGACGCAGGAAACGACCGATGCATGTGAGAAAACGTTGCAGCTGAAGCATAAGAGATATTACCGCGTCTGTCATCTTCGAAATTATTCACATGAATTCAGCCCTTACAATTCTCAAAAGTTGCAATGGGTTTAGTCTGTGAAATTGTTCTTTTATATTACACGTCTAATACTCGCTTCCTTTTTTGTCTCCAGTTAAAATACATGATCAAGACAGTGAGGAAGAAGTAGAGCGGAGATTCCGAATCCCCTGAGGGAATATACAAGAGCTGTTCAGCTCATAATCAGACATGTCGTGAGCAGGTGTGTGAAATCAAGCACGCTACCGGCTTTTCCGTTGCAGCAAGTCCTGCCTCCATGGGAGGCTAGCACCAAGCACTCTCACCGAAGCTCCATTTTACTTCATGATGCGAGTGCACAGACCGGTAGCGACGGTCCTGCCACCCTCACGAATGTTGAAGCGCTGTCCGACCTCGATAGCATTGGGGTGGGTCATGGTGAGAACCATCTCAACGTTGTCACCGGGCATGACCGTCTTGGAGGTGGCGTCAGGGGTACCCTCGGGGAAGCTCAGATCGACAGACTCGTCAGAGGTACGGAGGTACAGCTGAGGGCGGTAGTGCTCCTGGAAGCCAGTGTGGCGACCACCTTCCTCCTTGGTGAGGACGTAGAGAGAGGCGAGGAACTGGATGTGCGACTTGACGGTGCCAGGTCGTGCAACGACCATACCGCGCTTGACGTCCTCGCGGCGAACACCACGGATCAGGAGACCAGAGTTGTCACCGGCCTGGGACTGGTCGCAAGACTTCTTGAAGGTCTCAATGTCAGTAACCTTGGTGCGGATGGGGTCCTGGCCCTTGCCAACGAGCTCAATTTCCTCGTCGCGCTTGAGAACACCACGCTCGACACGTCCAGAGACGACGGTACCACGACCAGAGATGGAGAAGACATCCTCAACGGACATGAGGAAGGGCTTGTCAAGGTCACGCTGGGGGGTAGGGATCCACTCGTCGACGGCCTGCATCAGCTCGTCGATCTTCTGCTGGCCAATCTCGGGCTTCTGGTTGTTGAGAGCCATCAAGGCAGAGCCCATGATGACGGGGGTGTCGTCACCCTCGAAGCCGTAGGTGGTGAGAAGCTCACGCATCTCCATCTCGACGAGCTCCAACATCTCAGGGTCGTCAATGGCGTCGACCTTGTTGACGAAGACAACGATCTTCTGGACACCAACCTGACGGGCAAGGAGCAAGTGCTCACGGGTCTGGGGCATCTGACCGTCCGAAGCAGCGACGACAATGATGGCACCGTCCATGTTGGCGGCACCAGTAATCATGTTCTTGATGTAATCGGCGTGGCCAGGGCAGTCGACGTGAGAGTAGTGGCGGTTCTCGGTGGCGTACTCGATGTGCGCAGTGGAAATGGTGATACCACGCTTTCGCTCTTCGGGAGCCTTGTCAATCGCTCCGTAGTCGAGGAAGTTGGCGAGGCCCTTCTCGGCCTGACGCTTGGTGATGGCAGCAGACAGGGTGGTCTGAAAGATTTGACGTTAGCAGATGAAAACCATGGAGGACATGCTTCACAGGTCGCAACTCACCTTTCCATGATCGACGTGACCAATGGTACCTAGGGCGTGTGTCAGCGCAGGCAACTGCAATTAGAGCTCGAGCACGACATACCGATGTTGACGTGAGGCTTTGATCGCTCAAAGGTGGCGTATGTGCGGTAGATGTTGAGGTAACCAGCAGTGCTCTGCTTCTTCACGGCGAAGTGAAGAGGGTTGACGCTGCCAGACTTGAGGCCGCTTCGCGCGGTCCGCAGGAACGGCGCAACAGATCGGAATGCAGCCGACATGTTTGCTACAAATTACAGGAAATATGGCAGCAACAGAACGGGAACGATGGTAAAAGGAGAGGTAGTGGTTGCAGCAGAACCAAGTTCAACAGACGGGCAGACAGAAAAGACGCCTCAGAGGATAGCACGAAATTTTTGTGACCATGGCCCCCTAGCTCCTCCCGGGTGGGTCGAAGCGAGCCATCTCAGCAAGCTGCGCATGGTCACGTGGTCACGCGTTATCTCAGCATCGAGATTGGTTGCATGGCGATACCCCAGTTACCTCATGGTCCAGCCAAACCACAAGCGAGCAAATTTGATGTACTAGCTAACAATGCAAAGCATGGCTCCACGATATATTGGGAGTGAAAATAGGGGGATGGGCGAGCAACTTAAAGTCATTATCCAGTCTCAACCATCTCGATATCATGGCTAGGTAGTGCTTGTCCGAGTATCAAAAGAGATGAAGTTAGCCACAACGCTTGTGCACAGCGCCGAGTGCATTTGTTACTTGTGTTTTTACCTGTCCGTCTAGCGTGTGCCCTGACAATACCACCACTGCTATTGGTGCATTGAATAACAAGTCAAAGATCCAAACCAAGCAGACAAGAGGCATGAGGACGGGGTCAGGCATTTCATGTAATTACAATCCTTGGACTTTAGAAGCCCCAGTCTGCTCGTCCAGCCTGTTCCCAAGCTGCAGTCTAGCAAATGCCGTTCTTCCTCGGTGAGGATGCAGAGATAGCCCAGCAGCCATGGAGTATCATCATTAACCTATATTATTATGGTGATGTTTATATTTTATTTAGACACATGTTCTATGACGTTTTGCGCAGCTAACAGTGCAACACACTCGGCGGGCATTCCGTGACCGCCGGTCGCAGCCGTGTCCAGGCGCTGGCATAAGGAGGTGCCCGGACCGGTAAAGTCGGAGAAATGCACTGAGTTTTCGGCCCCATTGCGCTATAAACTTTCTTCAAGGCCAGTGCTCACTTCAATATCATAGAGCCGCTCACGCCTTTTTGCTCTCTCCCTTTTTCATCACCCTCCTCAATTTTTCCACCCCATAATTGCTCCTCGCCAGCTCCTTATCAAGGGTTTATTATATCCTTCTCACCAAAAACTTGAATTCCCCAGAACGCTGCGCGCAGTTGCCGTGGCTCGCATCAAGCCGACATGGACAACCAGCAAAACCACAATGAGGGCGCAGCGCTCAACCCTCTCGGGAAAATGATGGCGCAGTTCGTCCAGTACGGACATAATGCTTCAAACAACCTTCAAGACACTTTCTCCAACATGACTCCCCAGAGCTGGATCCGTCTCATCGTCATTGTAGGCGGATACATGCTCCTCCGCCCTTATGTCCTCAAGGCCATCAGCCACGGAGCTGTGAAGAACATGGAGGAACAGGACGCCAAGGAGAAGGCTGCTGCTGCCGCAATGACGCCCAATGATTTGCGGGGAGTGAAGGACAAGATTGAGGAACAGGAGGAGGAAGATTACGAGGAGGCAGGTGCCGCTGCCTGGGGTCAACAGGCCAGGGTGAGGCAACGAAGGGTCTTGAAACAGCTGCTGGAGGCTGAGGAGAAGCGACGAGAGGAGGAGGAGGAAGACAAAGATATCCAGGAGTACTTGGAAGACTAGAGGCCAGGTGAGTGCATCAAACCAACGACCTGCAATATCCAGACCAAATGCACGGTGTCTCGAACAACTCTGTCACTTGGAGAGGCCTCGCCAGTCAGGGAGACAACAATGGCAGCATATTTGCTTTGGATGTCTGGTGGGAGGTTGGAACTGGCCATGATATGCCGCAGCTCGTCTTGAATCGGCAGCAGGTCTGGATTGCATGGCGACAACATCTTGTGGCTTGGGAGAACTGGGCTTGTATACAACAGCGTTGCCTCCACACTTTCTCTAACCCACATACATCTGTACACTACTGATTCATGGTTCGGTGTATACGAAGTGGTCGACGTATTGTCGTGGGCTGCCTTTCTCAGCCTAGCATCAGAACGAATGTGCCACCTAATCAACAATATGATACCATCTATTCTGCTCGCCCTAAATCGTCGTGCCAGGTGTCTCATGTGACGATACATCGATGCCGCAAGCAGATAGGTAAGCTGGAGATGGAGGCATGCCAGAAGTTGGAGCTGGTGGGGAGCCCCGGCGCCAAGGGCTGGGTATTGGAGGGGAGCCAACCAGCAGCTCGCAGATCTTGAACGTACGGCGTGGCAACGGCAGTTCGGAAAAGACGGCAAGTGAGACAACGTAAGTCTATGGGTTTTTTCTCAATCTAGGACGCTTTGTAAGAGTTTCGTTAAGCAAGTTGGTTGTGAGCTCCGTGCGGAGCTGCTTGCAAAGCACGTACGATGTCTGGACCGAATAGAAGAAGCCGGAAACTTGTTGCCTATCGGGCAACAGCACTACCGTACCGCGATCAGTGATCTTCCAGGGGTTCGAGGGCTTGGGTTGCGCTGAGGCTTAGGCTCAGGTACCGTTACCGTGGCTCCAGCGACTAGCGGATGGGCGATGGCGTGGCTTGAGGCGGGGCCGTTGAGGGGCACGATGTCATCCCAGCAGCTTACTTGGCACCCCTCGACCACTGCAAAGCCGCGACCCAACCTGATCCTCAAAAGATGCACATTTGAGGCACGGGACTGCTTTCATGGCTCTCCTTTAGGCCCTTTGCACGACTGTTTTTTCTGGTGTGCTTCTGTCTGTATAGCTTCTTCAAGCTCCTACATCTTATTCTTAATCGGGAACATTGGTATTCGGCCCCTCACAGAGCGTCTTGTGCGACCGCCATCCCCAGCATCTCTTGATCATCATTATTCCTGCTCATCTTTCCGACATTCACGCACCATCACGACGTCCTGCGCCAAAACTCTTAAAACCACCCGAGAGACCATCAATCTGGGTCTCCTGCTCTTCTGCTTACCTACTAAAGCCTCTCCATTGACGTTCTGGGCCATGACTCCTTCGTTGCTGGGTGGCCATCAACCGAGGTAAACAAACCAGCACTATGGGCGACTCACTCGATATCCACAACCTGCTCCAGACGGGCTACTTCACCACTTCTCGGGCAAAGACTGCACAAATGTGCGGACCTTCGACTCTGCAACCTACGCAACATTATGCTAATCCATCACGCAGACCATCCTTATCGGAAGACCCGTCCCCATTACCACTCCCAGTACTATACAATGGCCCCTCCCGAACTCGAACTCCGGACATCCTTCCTCCGAAACTATTAGCACGACCGCCGCCGCCGCCGATAGTCGAGGATGAAGCTGAATCTCTTGCCAAGGAATATGGTTCTCCAAGCGTCCTGTCCCTCTCCCATGAGGAGCCCCAATCACGGGGGGACGTTGACCAGAATCCAATCATGATGGAAGTCCACGAACACAACCCAGAGAGACGGTTTGTGATTTTGTCTGGCTCGTCCCCAGAGCCAGAAGTGGATAGCAAACCAGAGGACTCTAGAAAATACGAGCCGGCGGCGGACAAGCCATTAGAGGCCAACATTGGGCGGAAGCAGGAATCTGCTCCTTCACACGAGCCACCTCGAAACCTCGACCAACCAATCAAGGGCCCCTCACTTGAGCGGCGCAAGAGTCGGCAGGATCTGCCTCGGCTGGAGACTGATCTACAGAGCGAGGCTCCTGCCCATCATCGCCGCACTCGGTCCAATACAAGCACCAGTCGCCCTGCGGATTTCCCTGCCCAGCAGTTGCGCCGTGACGGAGAGACCCTACTCACCCCTGACGTTATGAAACATGGAGCAGGAAGACGAGAAAAGATGTACCATGGCTATGGCAAGCCGGCCGACGGAATGTCCCGGTCGCCAGTGCAAATAAGCCAGTCTGCTGTCGATAACCGGCCGAGAATGGGCGACTCAGATTATGACATGAGGCGCACAGGCTCCTCGGAACCGAAACGATCCAGTACGAGCGCTGAACCTGGCAGGCCTGCGCGACGGCTGTCCAATGAACGAGTTGGCGGCCCCCGTGTAAGAGAGGACTACCCCATACGTACGAGCAGAAGGGAGAACTCGAGACCATATGAACGCTCCGAAATTGACAAGCCGAAGAACAACATAAGTCGACCGCCTTGGGACAACGGTCGTGATGAACATCCGTTGGGGCCCAGAATGCCCGGCACACGACGCGAAAAGACCGTGGTGGTTCAGGAGGAGACAAGCTCAGCACCTAATCATGACAAATCTAAGGAGGTGTCACCGGGTAGCAGATCGAGGACTCGAATGCCTACGATGCCTCTGCCGTCTCCAAAGCTTAGGGGCCCTACGGATGGTCGCCCTCTCACACCTCGCGGCGCTGCTACGTTTCCATTGGCAGCAGACAGTGAGGATCAAACAAAAGACCGTCCTCCTTCCCAGCTGCCGTACCCGGAGGAGGATGTTATGTTAATGCCGGCGACCGCTATAGACTTCGATATTGACCCCTTCATGATGCCGACACCGCCTGCTGTCCCTACTCATGGAGTACCACTGTCAGCTCCCACTGGACCACCATTTGATGGTATGGCTGCTGGTGGGTTTCCACAGGTTTCTGGATCAGCTTCCACCCAAACGTACCAACCTCCGCCATTTGATCCTTCTCGGGACGGCACCAACCTTGATTTGCCAATGGGATCTTATCGACGCCACTCCGAGAGTGCTGGGCAAGCCGAGGCGCTGCCCGAGTGTCCTCGCTCGAAACCAGTCGCAGGCATGATGGACTGGCTCACCTTGCCGCGTTCCGACTTCAACATATGTCCTGACTGTTATCAAGGTGCCTTTGCGAACACAAGCTTCCGGACGCAGTTCCATCCAATGTTGCGGCCTACGGACAAGCCCATCGCCTGTGACTTTGGAGCATCACCATGGTACCGTGTAGCCTGGCTCCTTGTGCTCAAGAACCGCCAGGGCGATCTTCGTCTCTTCCATCAATTGGCGGGGTTGATGAACGCGTCGCGCGCTCAGCCTTGCCCTGGAAACAGGAGGGCGACACGAAACTGGCTTACTGTCAGAGACCCGTCCACTCAACGTCCAATCCGCGGCTTCACCGTATGCTATCAATGCGCCAAGGTTGTAGAAGCGCTGCTACCGAACCTGACTGGTGTTTTTGTTCCCCTCGATTCTAGAGGGGATCCTGTACGTTCCACTTGTGCGTTGCATTTTACGCCGAAGAGAAGGCGTTTTGTTCTCTACTTTGATGCGTTGGAGCTAGCATCAGACAAGGCATTGGCCGAAGGGAAGCCGCCGGATATGAGTGACCTGGCCCGGCAACTCAGCAAACTTAGCGTCGGAAGTGAATGCCGCGAAGACAGCCCTGTATCCGATGGGCATTGGCACGTTATGCAATTCTTACCAAAGTTCACAGTGTGTGGAGAATGCTTTGACGAGGTCGTCCGGCCAAGATTGAACGATGACAATATCATTGCTAAAAACTTTTACACGAAGCCGCAAAGATTGGCCTCTGCGACCTGCCAGCTGTACTCCGAGAGGATGAGGGACATTTTCTCCAAGGCTTGCCGTCGCAACGATCCAGTGTATCTCGAGGACAAGGTCCTAGAACGCATGCGAGTAGAATCGGACATTCACGCGAAGCTGGAGAAGCTGGACCGAGAGGGCAGAAACGACGACTGGGTCGCGGAGCAAGTGGCAAAGCTCGTGCGTGAGTGGCAGAGATGGGAATAATGGCGGTTAGAAGATGTCAAGTTTGGGCAGTGTGGGTGGTCATGTTTATGAAGTAATGATAGTAGAACGTGCAATGAAATGTGATACTAAAGATGCCCACTTCTCTAAGCATTGTGTACTGAAGGTAGACATGGGAATTAAACCTACTGTCAAAACCCTAAGTGCTCGAAATCAGAGGATTCATCGACTTTGGAGTTCCAGTCCATACAGCTTGAACTTGAGCGTCGACTTGTGAATTACAATAACCCGCGCTCTTATCTACCGGTTTCTGATAGTATCGCCATCCACACATGGGACGAGCTTAAAGCCCAACCATCTTGGTTTAGCTGACTAACAATCCTGCCCCTCCAACTCGATACAATGCCTTTTCTTATCGCCCGCAACCACAAGTGGGCAAGCTCACGTGCAGCCCACTCGCTAACCCGGGGTACGTACTTTTCACACTTAGGGTCTCCGCCCACCAAATTCGCAGAGGAAAAAATTCGAGGTGAAATTTACCGGTGCGCCCAGGTTTGTGGATTGAACCTTCAACACCAAAAACTTCACGCCGTTCGACGTTCAAGGTGAGCAACCAGCCCACGCCGCCCACGCTCCTGATACCAGGACGACGCCTTGCTCGTTGGAATCCTCACTGACCAACTCTCCTTCACGCCGCTCAGGTCCAAGTTCTACCTTCACAATGGCTTCGCGACCTACCGTCTCCATCATCGGCAAAGATGGTACTCCCACGGGAGCTACCCACGCCATTCCCGCCGTCTTCACCAGCCCTATCCGTCCCGATATCGTCCAGCAGGTGCACACCGGCATGGCCAAGAACAAGCGCCAGCCCTACTCCGTGAGCGAGAAGGCCGGTCACCAGACCTCTGCTGAGTCCTGGGGAACTGGTTAGTTTTTTGCCCTTCGCAAAGCCTGTGCGGAGCATCATCGTCTTGGGAAGAGGGGAGGAGAGGCCCGCGAGAGAACGATTGATGCTTACGGCAGGGGCGAAAAGACTGCAACACCATGTTCTGTGGCTGACAAGAGATATCCAGGTCGTGCTGTTGCCCGTATCCCCCGTGTCTCTGGTGGTGGTACCCACCGTGCCGGTCAGGCTGCCTTCGGTAACATGTGCCGTTCCGGTCGCATGTTCGCTCCCACCAAGATCTGGCGCAGGTGGCACGTCAAGGTCAACCAGGGCCAGAAGTGAGTTTTCCTCTTGGCTATCCAGTTGGACAAACAAGGAACAGCCAAAACTAACATTTTCTTTCACAGGCGCTACGCTGTCTGCTCCGCCCTGGCTGCCTCCGCTGCTGCTCCCCTCCTCTTGGCCCGTGGTCACCAGATCATGTCCATCCCCGAGGTTCCCCTGGTCGTCGACTCCGAGCTCTTCGACGGTGCTGCCTTTGCCCGCACTGCCGCTTCTGAGGGTCTCCTGAAGGCTGTCGGTGCCGGTCCCGATCTGGAGCGCGTCAGGGGCTCCAAGAAGCTCCGCGCCGGTAAGGGTAAGCTCCGTGGCCGCCGCCACCGCCAGCGCCGCGGTCCCCTGGTCGTCTACGACCCCGCCGTCGACGGCAAGGAGCTCGTCAAGGGCTTCCGCAACATCCCCGGTGTCGAGACCTCCCCCGTCACCGCCCTGAACCTCCTCCAGCTCGCCCCCGGTGGTCACCTGGGCCGCTTCATCGTCTGGACCTCTGCCGCCTTCAAGGCTCTTGACGAGATCTACGGCTCCACCACCGAGCCCTCTGCCCACAAGCGCGACTTCCTGGTTCCCTCCAACGTCGTCTCCCAGGCCGATCTGACCCGCCTGATCAACAGCTCTGAAATCCAGAGCTCCCTCAACGCCCCCAAGGGCGAGGCCGTCACCCGCCGCTCTGCTGTCCAGAAGAAGAACCCTCTGCGCAACAAGCAGGTCATGCTGCGCCTCAACCCCTACGCCTCGGTCTTCGCCAAGGAGTCCCAGAAGAAGCAGTAGATTCCCAACTTGCTGGGTGTGCAGCGGGCTAGGAGATTCGGTCGATGGTTATGATTGGTTTGATTATGGGGGCGTAATGGCTTCTGCAAGGTTTAGCTTTCAAATGGAAAATCCAGATTTGACTGCCGTTACCCCAAAGTTGACTCTATCTTTCCCTCATCCCGTGCGTGAGGTGTGCGTGTAATACCTTGGTAACTGCATGGAGCACGTCGAGGCCGATTAAACATGGGTCATAAATCGTCTATAATCCTAATGCAACACCCAATGAGGTTGAATCACTAGCAGCTCAACATGTAACCTATATTGCTCGCTCCCTCGCCGTGCTGTGCCGTAGCCGTTGAATCCATCTCCTCAATGTATTTTTCCATCTCGTCTACAGACTTGACCCGCCAGAATTTCTGAATGGCATTTGCGAACCTGAGCGTGCAAGCCTCGACGTCGTCGTCGCTGACAGCTGCGAAGCACAGGCGCATGTAGGCCCACGCCCGCTGGGTTCGGACTTCTTCCGAGGCGGCGAACATGCTACCCGGTCCGGGAACCACCAGATGAGGCTTGTGAAGGCAGAACATGGTGAGCGCGACTCCGAAGGCAGGGCCGTCCAGCACCGGCAGCTTCTTTCCCTTGGCCTGCCACAGGGGATGCGACTCGAAGTGGATTCGCACCCAGACGAACATGCCTCCTCTTGGCCAGTGGAACGACGTGAGTCGCGTCTTGGTGATGACGCCCCAGTCGGCATCATCGTCACGAACAGGGGTCGACTGTTTGAGCTGATAAGCATGTTCGTCCAGTATAGTGCACATTCTCTGCATGCGGCGCTCGTACGACCCGCGGAGTCCCTCAAGCCAGCGAACCCAGCCGTCGGTCTGCCAGCCCCGAAAGTCCAGTCGGTCTCTTGATGAGGTCAAAGCGCGGAAGGCTGACAAGGCTTCTGGCTGCGGTCCGATCAGCAGCTCCGCAACCATGGCTTGAACAAAGCCTGATGGCTGTTGTGTCGTACATTCCGTGATTCTAGATCAGGTCAGCTGATGAGATTCTCTGAGGACAAGCATAGTGTGTTTAGTGGACGGAAACTCACCGCTCAAGTCGTTCGATGATTGCTGGCTGCGCGGTGATCCAACCCAGACGGCACCCGGGAGCAATGCTTTTGGAAAAGCTGTCGAGGCGGATGACTCTGCCGTCAATGTCGATGTTCAAGTACGATGGCACCAAGGAGTCTAGGAACTCATAGCCGCTGGACTTGAGAGGGGCGACATTCTTTCTCAACGTGGGCACGGGTAGGCCACGGGACTTGGCCTCCGCTGCATCAGCCGAGGGAAACTGGAGGTTCCAGTAGGGGTCGTCCTCGATAATCATGACGTCGTATTTGCAGCATATGGCGTAGAGCTCTCGCCTTCTCTCCAGGGAAAGGAGGCTTCCGGTAGGGTTCTGGCCCATTCTGCGCAACGGTCAGCGAGGTAGAAGTATCGAAGATGCGGGAGCACGCACGTCACAGTGTACATGAAATGCGGCCGGCGGCCCTTGCTCGGATCCCAGTTCTCGAGGACATGTTCAAGACCGCCTGGCCCTTTGGCCACCATGCCTTCAGCATCGACCTCGACGGGCACGGTCTGGACGCCCTTGGCTCGTATGCACGTAGATGGGATCTGGTACACGAACGCCTCGCAAAGCATGCCAGGCCGGCTGCGGATGTCGTCAAGCTCGGCGGACCACGGATCGACCAGCAGCTCGGCCACCTTGGAGAAGCCGTCCGTGGAGCCGCAGGTCAAGATGATCTCGGGGCCGCCGGCATAGGGCACATTGGGATGAAGCTGATTCCGCGCGAACTGGCGGAGGTAGGACCGCAGGGGCAGGTATCCCTCAGCCGTTCCGTACTGGAGCGCCGTGGACAAGTCAATTTTCCTGGCAGGATCAGCCTCGCCACTCGACTTTGGCACGGTCATGTGGAGGGCAGCAGGCGGGTTTGAGATTCGGGCTGCGGCGAGCCCGGCTGTCACGGCCTGTTCCGCATCCCCGGCTGCGGTGGCCCATCGCTCCGGCTTGGCGACGCGGGCTTCTAGGGTGTCGAACGGGAAATACTTGTCATTAGGAAGACCTGCATCAAACCAAAGCAGTCACTGTTAGCACGCGGCACCGGGGCGTCGGTAACGTTGGCGCTGTATGATATGAGACAGGGCGACATACCGCCAGCGAGGTTACCAATCCCAGGAATCTGGAAGAACTTGTAAAATGCCTTGACCTTGTCCACCCTCCGGTTTTTGGTGGTACGAGAATAGTGGTGGCTCAAATCAAGCGGTGGCGATGGGCCGCTTTCTCTACCCTCGCCGTGAGCTGCCATGATGCGATGAGCCGGTCGTGCGTCCGACGAACCGCAATTGGTACTACTCGGTGAAACGGTATTCAGAGGGAGGGTGGCTGTTGAGACCTCCTCGAAAGGTCCAACTGATAGTCCGTATTTGTAATGGAACCCCACGTTTAGCCCGATCATATCGCTCCTCAAACGGTCCGGCAGATCCACAAGTCAGGGGTGTTCACGAAGATAAGGGAAGCCGGGGTTGTTGAGCAACCCGATTGTGGGCGCAGACAGCGCGCAACGAAGGGGGGTTGGATTGCCATTGGCCCAGGCCAGTTGCCTGGGTAAAGAGACGTCATGGTTGCAACCGCCTTGGCCTGAAGGATCGCAAAGTGTGGATTAGCCAAGGCTGCCTTTCAATCCATTATGAACACTGGCTAAGGTAAAGGTAAGGTAGTGAGGTCGTCCCAGTGACTATGTATCGGTATAACTATGTATCATATGATGCGGTAAAGATATCAGGTACACCATTCAACCCAGCCACACATGCATTTACTTTTCATGCGCCCAAGATACCGCAGGATGATCCCGCTGGCCCTTCATGGAATTTATACACTCTACCTCGACTTATGTAGGCGCCTCGTAGCGGAATCCCAATTCTTCCAACGACGTGGCCTTGCACCCGCCTTGCTCAAACCGTAGTTTGGCTTCTGCAAAAATCTTGCGTCGCCAGAACATCTCATCGTCCCAATACGGAGGCTCCTTGCCGACGTGAGGCGCCCGCATGGCCCAATCATGGAGCTCATTGATATAGTGGCCGTCTGCCAGAGACGGAAACACGTGCAGGGCATCCCCCGCGCTCTCCTCCAGCTGCCTGTTCCATTCCCGCATTTCATCGACACTGGGTAGGTTGAGATTGTTGGACCAGACGGCGGAGAAAAGGGCAGCCTGCGATTCCATCTCTGGCCACGGAACAGCCTTCATGTTAAGGCCGGGGAAGACCAGTGTGGGATGTTGGATATTGAAGAGATGCTTGTATAAGCCGTGCACGCCGCGCCCGGTGGTGATGAGCTCAGCCCGCAGGTCGGGGAGGAAGGGGTAGCTGAATAGGAAGCCGGTGCAGAAGACGATCGCATCGATGCCGGATTCGACTCTGCCGTCCTTGAACCGAACGCCTTGCACATCCGCCAGGAACTCTTCTATCTCAGGCACTTCCTCGCATCCTGTATGAGTCAGTCTCTCGGGCTCGGTCGCCTGTCTGACGGAAAGCAGCGTTGGCGTTGGCGTGACTGTGTTGATCTGCGCTGCGATATCAATCCCGGACGGACCATTGCCGATAACCAGTACTTTCTTGTCCTTGAAGGTATCTGGCACGCGATACTGCTTGGAGTGGGTGATGACGGAGGGGTGGGCAGCGTGGAACTGTTCAATGTTCTTCATGCTAGGAATGAACGGAACGGCGTAATGCCCGTTGGCAATGACGACTGCATCAAAGGCCTCGTTGACATGTTCATCATCCACTGTCGATTGCGCTTCAACGCGCCACTTGTCCCTGCCATCCTCCTCCTGCCGCGTGATCTTCTTCACTTGAAAACGGAACTTGATCAGCCCCCTCACATCCTCGGCGTATTGAATGAGATACTTGTGTATTGTCTCACGCTGCGGAAACACCCAGGCATCTGATGGAAACTTCAAGTCTGAAAACCTCATCAGCGATCCCGGGATGTTTGCGTGCAACTTATTGTACAGGGGTGAGGGAAAGACGGGCGCGCCGGTTTTCGGCCCCGGCAGCGGACGGTCGGTTGGGTAGAAAGGGTCCTCTTGGGGAACAGGGCAGCCCTCGGGCGCATGTTCCGAGAATTTCCAGATACCACCGACATCGTTTTCCTGCTCAAACACCACGATTGTGTTGAATGTATTTTGTGCTTTGAGGTATTTGGCCGCGCAGAGACCACCCGGGCCGGCTCCGATTATGGCAATTTTCCTGACATCGAAGTGCTTGATTGGAAGTGAGCCCATGCCGCAATACAAGACTATTAGTCCAAATTAGAAACCGGTAAAACTCAAAGGAATTTGAAATGCTCATCTATAAACATGCAATGGTAAAATCCCGTTTTCTATATGCGGGTCGGAACTATGTAAGTGGAACGATCACGACAATATGCCGTCCGATGGTGTTTTGGAGGTGATATAGGGTAAGTGGAGCATGCTTTGGAGCAGCTGAGCTGCCTCACCGCCTGCTGTTCTGGGCTCCGCCATACATGTGCTAGCTTCGCCATTGCCGTTGGAGCTTCCCAGGTACAAACAGGTTGAAGCTACACCAACTCAGCAAACGTCAACGATTTCAGCGACTACGAGTTACGCGCATCGCGCAGGCGCCAGCGACCGTTCAAGCACTTGTCGCGATGGCTAACTGAACATGGTTCTGCCATATTTTTCCATTCAGCGCCTGTTGTGATTCCGCAATAGCTGTTCTTATGCTCGCACCCTGCCCCACGGCCTTGTCGAATCCCAGAACCGGTCGCGATGGAGGAGGGCTCCAAGCTTGAGGCTCTCCGCGCCACTCAGCCAATACCCATCGCTCAGCTTCATCCCGAAATAGCCGACCAATCCTCGCAGGTTATCGAGGGGACCATCACAATCACATGGCCGTACAGCATCCTCAAGAAGTCCATAGCCTTCATCGTCGCCGAACGCGACTTCCGACTCCGACGCAACAAGGGACAGATTCGCATTGAATTCCAAGGCCCCGCCGGCAAGGCTCTAGCTGATGCGCACATTGGAGGTGGAGATGAGGTTCGTCTAAGCTTGGATGGAGCCGCATGGCTGCCATTTGACGAGACGCAGACTCGAGTGCCAGGCGAAGTTCAAGACTGGCAGTTAAAGTTTGTACATCGCCTGCTGTTGCAGGTCGAAAGGGGTGACTCCGAAACAACAGAAACCCTGGAAGTCAATGAAACTGCAAACGGAGACACGACAGAGCCACCGACCGAGACTGAACCATCCGAGCCCGGCCTTCAATCTACGTTAGACACCCACGAAACTCCTGCAATCGAGCAACTAGAGCCCGCAACTCCTGGACTGACGCCTCCTTTGTCTTCCCGCCCTGCCAAGAGACTGGCTTCAGACACTTTCGATGCCGGAGAATATGCATCGCCGGCCTTCCTAAAGCGTGCCCGAGTGTCGTATGGATCTCTCTTTGAGGATGGGTTTGATGCCGACGAGGGACGCCGCGGTCCCAGCAAGAAACCCTCTCGATTTAGCCTTGGTGGCCGACCTTGGAAGTACAACAGTCGCTCTCCGAGCCCAGAGCCTCAGAAAACCGCGGCATCGGAAGATGGAGCGGACGAGGAAGTGGACACAGCCCGCGACCAGGAGCCTGCAATCGTGGTCACGCCAGCAAGGCCCACCATGGTTGACGAGGGATGCCAGACCCAGGGCTTGGACTTCGACCCAGTCATGAGCGTCCAAGTCTCAGCGGAACCAAGGCAATCCTCACCACCACTCGTCTCATCCCCCACCGCTGCATATTCAAACAATCCAAGGACCCGGGTGAGCGGCGTATCAAGGGGACCCGCACAGCCATTGGATCAAAACGAAATCTTGCGAAATACCGATGCGTCAACCGACAGGTCGACTACGCATCTTAGAAATCTACCCGCCCAGCTGGACTCTGGGTTTGAGTTTGGAGCGCCTAACCATATACGTGATAATTTCTATGGAGTGCCTGCCGAAGGATTTCCTGGCGGATCACTTCTGGACCGTCTTGATCACGCCCCGATAGGTGGCTTGCACGGCCCGCCTTTAGGTTATGCAGGCCCACTTGATCATCATATTCCTGGAGAGACGATGGACATCGATCCTAGTCTTGAGTACCATGCCCCCCCAGCGCTTCACGACGCACCCTTTCCTCTAATATCACAGGACCTTTCTCACCAAGGCCATCCATTCTTTGATGTACCGCAGCCAACTGCACCAGCTGCGCGGGAGGGATGGATAAGCGTCAACGCCGCAAACATTCATGTCCCAGCATCTGCTTCTAATGCTACACAAGTTATCGCCAGCTCTTCTCCAAATAGAGAGCATTCTGTTTCAGTGGAGAATAGTGCAGGAGATGAGGGGCGGGACGCGCCTCTGTCTGAGTATCCCGATAAGGCTGACAGGGAAGATGTGGATGAATTGCATGATATGAGCTCAGGCACATCAACAAGCGAAGATGGTGAGGGAGATTTCCGGGATGGCGGCGAGGTTGCGGGTGAGGATTACGACTTGAGAAATTACGATTCTGCGCAGCAAGATGACGACGAGGGCCAGGACGTAGAGTCAGCGACTTACGAAAGCGACGCAGGGGAGCCAGCAATCGAGTTTTCTGGAAGAATTGGCGACGCGCCCGAAGCTGAATCAGAAGATGCCGAAGATGACGCCGATGCCTCAGAATCTGAACAATTACAAGGAAGTGACGGCGAAGTGGATGACGAGAGGAACATATATGCATCTGATGACTACGAGGAAGGCGAAGGCGAAGGGTACGATGATGATGAGCCACAAGAAGGAGAAATAGATGAGGAAGATGAAGTTGAAGAGGAGGACGAAGAAGACGGAGAAGAGTACGATCATGAGGAAGAAGACGACGCTGAAGAAGAGAATGAGGGACCTGCCCCCATGAGACGGCCTCCAGCTCCAGCACAGCCGGTGTTTATCAGCCTACTTTCAGACTCTGAAGATGACGAAGGAGAAGACGAAGCAGCAGAGGAAGCCGACCGGAGTTCCCCAGGCGCACCACATCAGCTTGATGGCGCTCATAATGACAGGCCCAAGGATGATGAGCACCGTGGCAGTGACGATGCTGACGCTGACCGAGAGGAGACGAATGACGCTAGTCCAGCCATGACAGATGCGCCGGTTACTGCAGAGCGGGACGACATAGAGATGGAAGACGAACATGAGCTAGGAAAAGAATCTTTACAAGAAACCGAAGACGATGTCGAGTCACCCAAAAGCCCAATTGGTTCACCAAAACGAGGAGAATTACATGGCGTCGTTGAAGAAGCCAGGAAAGAAACTTTGCCGCAGACCCTGCCTGAGCCGTCGCCACCGAGTATCGAGGTACAGGTTCCAAAGCTGGGAAGCCCTAGTGTTCAACCCCAAGAGCGCGCTGGTGAGCCAGGAAGTCCATCCGAGTCTGCCAAAGCCCCAGAGATGGATCACATGGAGCTCGACGCACCGGAATCTGTTGATGCGGGAAACAAGAGGCTACAAGCAGACGAGAACCACAAGGTTGATCAAATAGATGAGCCTAAGCCAACGGTCCAAAAGTCCACTTCTATTGCACCGGTTCCATCCAAGTCCGAGGATGAAGCAGCTGCCACAACAGAGCCAGCTGCACAGAATGACCAGGACCCATCGCCACCCGCCTCCCTGCCAGCTCAAGAACCGCCTGATGTACCCAAAGATGGCCAGCTGGAAACAGCTGACGAAACTTCCCAACCAACCGCGCAAGAGGCTGAAGAGCCGACAGACGCAGAGAATCCAACACAGATTGAGGAGCCTGACACAGCATCCCCTGCCAAGTCTACAAACGCCAACGTGTCACAAGCACCTCCAACTGATGACACGGAGATGGAAGATGCTATGCTGTCACAACCGGATGAGGAGCCAATACAGCACGAGCAATCACGAGACGGATCTGCTGATCTAGTTGACACCGGACCTGCTGAGGACGAGGAGTCTACACAGGTCAAGGAAAAGTCTAGCTCACCGCCACCAAACTCCTCGCTTCAAGACATATCGGAGGAGGGCGTAGAAGATCTATCGTCTAAGTCATCCAAGCCGAAGGAGCAAGAAGCAAAGGCTACGGAATCACCTGTCAAGCAACTGCCGACCCCCCAAGCCACTCAGTTCAAGGAAGTCGACGAAGCGATGGCGGCAAAGAAGGACGATACTTTGCAAGACGAAGAGGGATCGGTAGGCCCTGATGATCAGATAATGGCTGAATACCTGGAGCGCTCTACCCTTCCCGAGTCTCCAAAGGGAGATGAAAAACGCGAAGAATCCACCATTGAGGCAAAGCAACCCATCGTGGAAGCCGAGCAGCCGCGTGAAGAGGAAGTGCCCATCGCCGCACAGTCCCGTCGCAAGAGCAGGCCGTCGGCTTTGACCAGCACGACGCGTGCAGACCCGAGCATCGCCCTGGCCAAGGCATCGCCCGTCACGCCGACATCGACACGCTCCAGAAAGGCTTCCAAGCAGGGCAGCAATAGCCCGTCCACCGTCATGCGCGTAACGCGCAGCAAGCCCGAGACCTTGGACCCAAGCGTGTCCCTCGCGAGAGCATCCAACACGTCCATGAGGGAGACGCGCAACATGGCGCACGCGGCCAACCGCAGCAAGACGCCGGACCTCTCCGCCGAGGACCTCAAGTCGCCCTCCATCACCGACTCGGTGCGCTCCGCACGGTCAGCGGCATCAGACGGCGACGCGCCCCTACTCAAGCTTCAGCTGATGCGCGAGCTCCGCAACAAACTGCCGGATTGCCTGGCTCTCAAATCACTGCGTGCGGCCCTTGGTAGAATCACTGACATCGTCGCGGTGGCCACCATGTCGCCTCCGCAACCCCACCGGCCGAAACACGGGCCGCGCGATTACATGCTCGAGGTCATCCTGACGGACCCCTCGGTCGCCCCCACGGGCGTCGGGGTGGCGCACATTTTCCGGCCGCACCAGGCATCGCTCCCCGTGATCCACACTGGCGACGTGGTGTTGCTGCGGAGGTTTTCGGTGGTATCGATGAAGGGTCGGGGTTTCGGCGTCCGGGCGGGCGACGCGTCGTCGTGGGCCGTATTCGAGAAGGGAGACGAGGAAATGCTGCCTCAGATCAAGGGTCCGCCGCTCGAGGTCGCCCGGGAAGAGGTTGACTACGCGGAGGGCCTAAGGGGTTGGTGGTCGGCCCTCGATGAGAAGGCCTTGGCTAAGGTCGAGAAGGCTACGCAGAAGTCGTCTCAGGCGGCCAAGGAAGACGCAAAGTAAGGAGATGTGCCTGACCGGGAGGCGTTTGTGGCAAGATACCCTAACAACACGTATCTAAGTATGACCGCCGCGAAAGCGTGGCAATGTTATCTAGCAAGAAACAGAATAGCGTCCCACCATAGGAGAACCAGTTCACCTACGTAGCATTGGGAAAATTACGAAGCAGCATTGCAGAAGTCTCCCATCTTACCATGCATATTGTGTAGAGTGCTAAAACTGAGCAATTGGCATCTCGAGGGTGGGCCTGGCATGGCCTCCCCAGGAAAGCCTGCTGCAACTTTATGCCTCACTCCGCGGAGTCTCCAAGCATGACCGGGCCCGGGATCTCTGAATCCATGGGAGGACGGGAGGAACCGAAAGTCTGGGGTGCAGACAAGATTCTATGGGGAAGCTCGGCAGAGCAATGGTGCGATGTGCGGCATTTGGCGGAACAAAATGGAGGACGAGGCCTGGTCTGGCAAGGCAGGAAGACTAAACCCCAAGAAGTTGCTGGCTCTGGAGCTGCGCGGGCCGGCCCGCGGGAATAGAAGCCGAGCTCGTCAGACTAACCTCACTGCATCGAGAATCGATGAGTTACTGTGGCAGGAGAACAGAGACTCGGTTGCCAGTCCCGAGTACGGTGTAGGTTCGGCGAGTAAGAGCTGTCTTCTGCAGGTCTGCAAGACAGCGTCGTCACGTCAGTCCCAAGTTCCCGGAGCGGGCGGATCTACCATGTACAGGATCCTACGGATGGTTCATCACATTGTGAGCACGGCGCAAAAGAAGAAGAACAGCAGGCAGAATCTCAAACTCAGGTCCCAGATTCAGAGACAAGTCCGATACGTCGTGCCACCTGGTCCTCAAGTTTGATCGACAGGAGGGACCCGTGCTGAGCTGGGATGGACCGGACTCCCGAAACGTCGGACGAAGAGGATTGAATTCGTGTTTGGGTTTCATGGCTTGCCAGGACCAGGCCTGATTGGAGAAGCCAAATTGGCGGTGATAACATCACCTGGTATGATAGGACCATCCAGTGCAAGGAGCGGAGTGGTCCCGAGGCTTAGATTGTGCCTGGCAGAATTGCGCACGAGGGGCAAGCTGTTGTAAAGCTAAAAACTGCGACAGGAATTCGTCTTATCGCAAGGGGATGCGACTTATGCCGACATCCTCAACAAAAATGACTGATCAGCGTAACAAGCGGTGAGAAGGGAGGAGGAGCGCATATGACAACCCATGGAAGCCAAAAATGCATCCATGAAAAGCGAAGTGCTCGATACAAGCGAAGGACTATCATGTGATGAATTGTTTCCTTGCAGCAAAGGCGGACAGGGCGCATTTGGGGAGCAGCGATAGGTTGATCGGATCGGGTGCGGCCTCCGTGGACTCCCGATGTGAAGTGGAATTGAATTTCGCTAGCTCTCAAGAATGGCAACTCACATGTGCTACTTTGGCCTAGTTGACCACAAGCGGAGAGGAGACGATGGGCTGTAAGTCAACGGGGTGCCATTGAGACGGTGGATTTCGTCACGGATTGAATGCGAAGACGCATGAGATGCATTATGCATGACGCGTCTGATCTTGACCCATCGTCTCAAAGTTTCCTGTAACATGAAGCAGCGATAGGAAGTCTCGTCACAGATGTCCTTTCCCCCCTTCAAGGTGTTTCGGGGGAAGACAGGCGGAGAAGCACAGAGGGTAGACACAGCTGCCAAGGCTTCGCCAGTCGCATGGCAGTGTAGCGACGACAGCAACAAGATCCATAGGTAATGGAAGGGTGGGTCCGGGCTCGAAGGACGGGGACGGGGACCCGCAGGCTTGCATTTGGACCCCTGCACCTGTTGCTTGAAGCATCGGATGAAGTCGGAACAGGGGCAGCAGACATTCTAGAGCTTTTCGTGAGATTTGCTTAGTCTGGGGCATCGGCGGAATGGGGCCCATGTTCAGGGGCCGACGGCGGGGGGGTTGTAATGTTACGGATACGATTCGTTGTTTCTTCGTGACGGCGCCTTCAGGTCGGGCGCATTGGCCAGGCGGCCCTACTGACTATTGGCAAGTTGTCGAGTCGACCGTGTCGTGTCTCGTGCAGTTCCTATATCGGCATGGAGCCAGAGGTTGGAGCACAAATGACGACGATTGGGAAATGCCGGTGACGGTGCTAGTGCTGCAGACTGAACGACCAGTGCCGATCGCTTGTGCTAACCCCAATTCCCACCTCTGCCCACGCGACACTAGAAATCTGGAATCGAGGCCCTCCGTCCCAAAAAGCCACCGCCCGTTTATCCCAGCTGCAGATGCTGCCGTGTACTGTCTGACAGGCAGAAAGGCCTTCACCGAACCGGAGAGCCTTGCCAGGTCCTCAAATTCGTTTCAGCCCTGAAAAGGCCGTCTTCGTCGTTTCTCTGGCTGCTTCCGTAAAAGGGGGAGCGCAACGACAACGTGGGACAGGGGCCTTTCTCTTCCCTTGGCCCACTGTAACAGGAGAGCGGCCCAAAAATGGGAGACGGGCATGCAATGCAAATGCCATGCTATGCCATGTTACCCCGACTTCTTCCTTGTCATGCCCCAAAACAGAAAATGGCACGCCTGGCGATTGGCCGGCCTCGTACGGGTCAGGCTCCCACAGGACCCAGAATGGGCGCCAACGGTGGACAGGAGTAGTTCAGTACTTGTACCCACACGCGGGTCCCTCCCCGCTGACGCTCCCCTTGCCGGGGGGGGATAGGGCCAAAAATGTCACAAAGATGCTGTGTAGGATTCGTCCCAACTTCCCAAGCTCATGTCCCATGCCATGCCATGCCATGTACGGCACCGGAAAATATCCGTGGGAAGGCTGGCCGCTCCTGTTTTTGGAAGTGGGTGAGTGGCTGCGAGGCTAAGGTACGTCGTGTAGTAAGTGGCTGTATGGTCAGCAGGAGAGAAAGCCATGTAATGTAAGCCTTCAATCTCGTTCCAATTACTGGTTTCCTATCTTTTTTTCTTTTTTAAGAGGATCTTGTAAGCAGGAATAGCTCAATAGACTCATAAACGCAACTATTGAATTGCCCCTGATCAATTGCATCGGTATATGCACTCGCGCAGTCAGCAGCTACGTTGCCGTGGTTCCGCTGATGATGATATTTTTTTCTTCTTCAATGGAGGTCCGTGTCCGCGCCCGGCCGCCGACGGATCCTGGAGTTGAAGTGGACGAGGTTCGGCGACACCACGCATCTGACAACAAAGAGTAAGGTATCTATCTTACTTGCCCCTCCTTCCCCCGTTCCCCGTTCCCCCTTAGTGGCTTCTTGTTCCTTCCCCCGTCAGCATTCTCGACCCATTTTGCAAGCGGCCGGCATGGGGAAAAGGAAGAGAAGGGGCCTAGAAAGAAGGTAAGGGCGGCGGCGCCTCGCGCAAACCAACGCTCATCCATCGCTGCTACCGTCCTGGTGGCCCCTGGGGTTCCCCACCCTATAAGGTAATGAATTCTTTTATGGTTTCCGATATCCCCCGACAGGGCGCATGTAGACTGTACATGCCGCCGGCGGGTTCTATCTAAATCTGGTCTCGGCAGCGAACCGCGATGCGATGCTGCTACGGTACCGCATCCTCTCACCGGTACGCGTGTAAGTGAGCGATCGTGGAACCGGCAAACAATTACGAACCCCCCCCCTCCATTGCGAAGCTTGAACCCTGTCACTTTCGTTGCCCAATTCATCAATTCCTGTCGTTTTCTTCAGAGTTTTCTCGGCTGGGCGCCCCTATTTGGGCCATATGGTTGTTTCTACAAGGGACAGGGAAGAGACAAACGGCAGGTTGCCCTGACCTCAATTCCCCAACAAAAAAATACAACAACAACAACAAGAGCAGCACTAATGTGAGAAAAGGTACAGAGTAGACGCTATAATACTACCAGACACGGAGGCGCTATGCCGTGGCGTTTCCTGCCGCTTCCACGGGACTGCCAATCCCCCATGAGAAAACAAGAAGCTGGCCTCAATTATTAGTCGGCAAGTAAATCATTTCCCTTGCACAGCTAGTGAAAAGACCCGTAAACCCTACACCGTAAAGTGAGGTAGTGAACAAGGCCTGTCTGTAGACCGGAGACCGGACACCGAAGACCGTCGTCTTACAGCCGATCTCGTTCCTTGAGTCACCTTGGTTTTTTTCTTCTTTTTCCCACCTCCATTTCCTTTTCAATTCGACTCGCTCAAACGTTGTTGTTTATCATACCAACTCTGTTCTCGTCCTGCTGCCTCGCCCTAGAGACACAGAATTGCCGGTATCCGGTTCAGCGGTACGCTTCTGTTTCTGTCCCACGCCGGCGTAGTCCCGGTTGCCCCCGTCCGTTACCAAACGCACAAGCCGGTCTCGCCCTGCCGCCGCCCTCGCCCCATCAAAATCGACCAAAAAGTACAGATCCGTCCTTGTACGTAATCGTACCCGCTACTTGTTCTCCACGCGGGTTGCACTGCCCGGTCACTCTCCGTGCTTTGAGGTGGACTGCCCATACCATTTTCTGTGCTTTTTTCCTTCCTCCGTGGTGTGTCATTTGAGCCGCCGGGATTTTTTCTTAAGAGCTAACAGCAGCCGTCCCGTAGCTCTGGGTCGCATTGCAATCACAAGACCGTGACTCGGACATCTTTTCTCGGGAACGCTCTGTGGAGAGGAAAAGAGAAGAAGCAAAAGAAAAGGGATCGAAAGTACCGGTACTCTGTACATTCGGCTAGTATTCTGGTAAGTCGAATTCCATTCACTGTCAATTGCACCACTGTTGAACTTCCTCTCGTAAGCCACTCCGCCTCGTTCAAAATATCACACACACACACACACCAACCTACATCTATCTACACTCTCTCCCCTTCGTGTCGATGCGACCTTACCGGGCCCCAACTGCACACGCGCTCTCACTCAGCAACCCCCGTCGCCTCACCCCCGGCGGTGCTGCTATTACCTGTAATTCCGTTTTCTCTGGCGTTTCGCTTTCCTCGTCATCATCCTCCCGCCGTTAGTAACCCTCCATTCTGAAACTCGCCCAGGGCCCTCATCTCATCCTCCGACACGCCCCCCTGCCAGCGACCCCAATCCTCATCCCATCCCCATCCCCAATCCCTCCAAGCCC
>PXOD01000419.1:0-30040 GCA_003012165.1 Paramyrothecium roridum
CCCCCCGCCCGCGTCCCCTTCTCTCAAAAGAGCTGCAGAAAAAGAAAAAGAAATAAAAAAAAAAGTACGAATATCAGCTTATGCCTAGGGGGCGGCAGGGTGGGGAAGCACGCCCAGATCTTGCCTCACCATGCCCTCCTCACCTTGGGCCGCGCAGGAAAGGACGGAACGCCAAGCAAACGCGCCAAATCTTGTGGAACTGTTCGGCAAAAAAAGAAAGAAAAAAGTGGGAAAAAGTAACTGGAGACGTCAAAGAGCTGCAAGGCCCATCACAAACGGTGTAGAAAAGCAAACATGGGAAATACACCATTCCCACCCCCTTGCGCTCCTCTTCCAAAAAGAACAAGAAGAAGACCCAAAAAGGAACAAAAGCGACGTTGCGTCGGGCAGCCGAAGACGCCGTCACGGGTATGCAGGTTTCAATAGAAAACCCGGCCAGAGTCGTGAATAGGAGGTCAAGGGCGGGTTACAATTGTAACTCTTCCGGGCGTTGCATGCAGATCTTGCAACTCTTTCCGGGATTCCTAAGCAATAACTTGGGAGCTCAAGCTCAACAGGGTATATGTTAGTCACAGGGTATGGTCAGTCATACTGGACCACAATAACGAGGCCGAAAGCCAAAAGCCCTCCTATTGCTCTTACTACATGCTGTGGTTACGCAGGGATGCACAGATCCCACACCCCCCGGGATATGTATGGCCTTGGCACAGTCCTTCGGTTCAATACTTCCGGCATTTTGTTTCCTCTTGTCGCATTGTCACGGTGGGCGCAGACTCAAAAAAAGGGGATGGTCAGCTAAGCCAAGAGTATGTGTATATGTGTGTATATGGTATGATATGATGTGATATGATATGAGGTATATGAGGAAAACAAGAGGAATGAGGTGAGGTAGGTTGTCTTTCAGATACGTGAGCCACCCTTCGTCGTCTGGCATCTCGCGGCAACCTTCCTACTAGTTGCCGCCGACTTTCTTGCCCCCGGCTTATCCCCCACACCTTGCTTTGCTTTTTCTTCTGATACTTCTCAAAAGTCCCATCCGCCTCTTTTCCCTCTCGCACGTCTATGTGTTTGTATAGTAGAAGAAATGGATCATGCGTCGTGCACCTCGCCCTTATTTTGGTTATGTCTCCAAGCAGTTGCCGCTCCCAAAAAGATTTTTTTTAAAAAAAGTAACAGCCCCGAGACCCTCTCCGTAAAACAAACATTGTATTCAGAGCGGCAGAGCGGTAGAGAGGACCAGAGGGCGCCCCGGATGGAACCCATCGCGAAAGTAGGCGGAGGATGCCGGCGGTGACGCATCACCCGCGAATATAGGTCGTGAATCGTAAAGTAGCTATAACAATCGCTGTCGCTGAACTCGGAGCGCGAATAGGGCAGGATTGTTGCGCCTACCACCAGAGGTAGTAGTGACACAACTCACTTTTGCCCTCTAGAATCAGGGCTCTCGCCTCGGCCGGATATTTTCATGATGCCACTCAGTATTGTCCGTCCAACCTTCCCATTCTTGGCCTTTAGCGTCCCGCCTGCGCTGCTGCCGCTCACATGGCGTAGCGCGCTGCTTTTGCGTGTGTCCCATCCCTCTCGCCCATGACGCAGTTCTTTGCTTCTGCCTCTGTTGACGGGTTCCTCCGCCACGTCACTGCCTGAGCTGCCTGGTGGACGATCACAGTCATTCCAGGTGATTGATGACCCACCAAAAGACATGGTTAGTGATTCAATCAGCGAAGCCTGTTCCAGAGTTTCGGCCAAGTCGTCAGACATGCCATAAAGGGACATGTCGCTGCCGCGGAAAGTCTCCACCTTGGCGAGACAAGCATCCGCGCGCTTCTGAAGTGCCATGCACAGCTCGTTGAAGACAAGGACTTCGTCGTCAACTGTGCCCCTTTTACTCTCCAGAGGGTTGGAGTCAACCCACAACTTGACTAAGCCAGCGTAACTCCGGCCTTGGTCAATTAAGTACGGCAGACTTGGAAAACCCTCCTTCGCAGTAGGCCCCAATCTTCCAAGAATGGTGATCGGCGTGCTGTAGCTCGCTGGCACGGTGTTCGTGCTCCGCTCGGCGGGAATGCCGCAGACCTTGTCAATATAATCTTTGAACACTTGCCTCTGCACGTTTAAGAATCTATTCATGGGCTCCATCCATTCCTCTCGCTTCCCAAAATTAGACAAGTTCGCCATCTTTTGCAATGCTTTTGCGACTAGGGTCAGAGTCCGTTGTGCTCGAGGGCGCGGATGGTCCCGAAGAAGACCCCAGAGCTTGGGCGACAGGATGGCTGGACAGATGAAACGGAGAAAGAGAAAGCCGGAGACGGATGTGTATGCTACTGAGCGCAAAAAGTCACCGTAGCGATCCTCTGCCACCGCACGTATGAACTTGAGGATGTGACGTAGTTCCGGGGGTAACCTAGTAGCGGATTCGGCGATGCATTGCCATATCTCAGTGGTCAAGGTCACAAGCTGGTTCCAGCGCTGGTCCATCTCGGCATTCGTGGCTTGTGGTAGCTTGCTAGGATCCACCTCACAGTCTGCGTTGATTTCGTTGATCTCGAAAATCTTGTCGCGCAATACCTCCTCGATATATTCTTTGCCGAGCCGGCGCATGTGGAATTCAAGAGACTGCGTCAAGAGCGAGTTACCTCTGAAGAGGAGATTTGCCTCACCAGCCAGCGATTTGCTCATGTCGCGTACGATCATCTCGCGCTCACTTGCCGACTCCATCGACTCGTTCGATCGTAGACGGCTACTGAAGCGGTATTTGCCAATTGATGCTTGGCTTCCAATGCCGTCGATCTCGTCCTCTACCAATGCCATGATCCATTCGCCAGCGGAGCCAGAGACTTGGAAGATATTGAGGAAGAGTTCTGACAACCGACGGAGTTGGCCAGGAAGCAGGCTAGCAATTATCGCAGTCAATCCTTTGGAGAACCTGTGAAGAACATCCGACAATGGTTGATACTCCTTTTGGAGAAGAACAACATGCTCGTCGTGAGATAGTTTGATGAGCATAGACCCAATAGACTGTTGTTTGTCATCGAGAATCTGAAGCCACTGCTCGTGGTCTTTCCCCTTTTCGAGTTGGTCGAGAGTGATATCCACAGCGCCGCACATGACCTCTTGTAGATTGCCTGTCTTTGCCAGTCCAAGTGAAGCCTGAAGCTGATGGCTAAGACTCTCCATGTTTCCATCAACACGTTTCAAGACGACGGACAAGTAAGGCACTGAAGGTGGTAAGTCAATGAACTCGCAGTCTTCTCTCCAAAATGGGCTCTTTGTGCCTGTCTTGGTGGTTGTCCTCGACCGCACTTCACCATCCAAGATCACCTCAGCGAAATAGTTGCCTATCAACGGATCGTGCTCAGCCTTTGGGTTCTTGTCTAAAGGCGACATTTCAGGGCCTGGCGGGCCGCGTGGTTTCAATTTGGCTTCAGTAACCCTTACAAGAACTGTCTTTTCGATTCGGAAAACCTCGCCGTTGTAGTCCCTTTCTAAGTCGGCAACCTCCTCGATATGCTCTTTGGATGGATCATCCAGCTTGTATATATCAGGAACTGCAAAGGCTCGCAGGAGAACGAACCAGACTTCGAAATGCACGCGGTTGTCGAGGGCCAAGTAAACTGGCCGGAATATTGAAAGTCTCGTTGAGGTTGATGCATATGTCGGAAAGATGGCTATACAGTACTCCTCGTCCAGGACAGTACGATCAAGCTGCTGGATGGCGCAGCGAGAGAGTTGTGAGAGTTCTATCACCGATAGCACAGTCACGTCGTTTTCCAGAAGCAACTTGAAGTCGCCATTGTCGTGTAGAATGCAAGACACCTTTCTCCAAGCTGTCGACGCAGAGCGAAGATCTCGCGTGGACGAGCGCTTGACGATAGCCCGAGGTGATAACGCAATTCCCTTGTCCCAAAGCTTCACGTTACCGACCTTGATTATGGCGCCCTTGGCGGCTTCGGACGACTTGCCTTGTCTTCTGAGCTCTGGACGGGTCGACGCTGCCGGGCTAGGCGCCTTGGTTTCCTGCAGTTTATGGCCATTTGGTCGTAGTTGCTGCCAACAAAGGAGCGCAGCCAGCCAAAGATCGATCTCCTCTTCCATTACAGGGCGCAAGATAACCTCGGCGGCCGGTTGCGCACATGATACCTCAATGAAATCTTTGGGTATGTCTGGATGATCTACAAGTCGAACCCGGCAACCCCTCAGATCAGGGACAATGGGAGTGTGGTATGGACCATCTTGGCCTCCATCGAACATCAAGGAAGCTTTATCCTCGTCGATATAAGCTAGCCCGCTATACCATGGTCCATCTGCATCACTCTTGTATTGGATTTCGCCCCTCATCCTGCCACAAAGAGTCTTCATGAGGAGAATGAGCTTATTGGCATCCTCGGTGCTGATTGGTTGAGGCAGCGAGTCCACAGACGGCACGGGAGAACGCAACGGCGAGGTTGGTCGGGAAGATTGGCGCTTCATGAGGCGCCTGCTCTGCGCTTTCTTGTAGCTGGCGCTGATGGGCGACGAGGTTTCGGCAGCTCGATTGGAGGCGATGGAGGGGTACGCCAGTGATTCCAAGATCGGAGAGCCGATCAGTAACTTGGGGTCCTCGGGAGCCGGCTGTGACCCGGAGGAGCTGACACTGGCAACACGGTGGCGCTGTTCGGTGCTGGGCGGCGCGCTTCTCTGAGCCAGCATGGAGGTGTCCATGGTCCTCGTCCTCGGCCGAATATTGGCGCTGCCGAGCCTGTGGGGCGGGGGCGGGGGACTGGACTCGCTGCTTTCGTAAGGATCTCCGACGTTGTCGTAGAAGACCATGCCTTGCCTGCGATTGACGGCACCGGGCAGCGACCTAGGCGAGCTCTGCTGTGACCCAAGGCTGCGGGGCATGAAGGAGACATTTGCTTCGACGGCGCTCCCGCCGGGGCTGGTGACTTCGATCAAGTCCGGTGTCACGGCGCGGACGGTGCCACCTCGCCCGAAGGCAGACCGCAAATTGGAAGCACTCGGGCGTTCTATGGGCTCGCGGGGAATTTCGAGCGGGGGGAGGTTGGCGGCAGCTGGCCGTGGGAGGCGGCGGCGACGGTGGTGGTGGTGGTTGTTGTTGTTGTTGTTGTAGCGACGTAGCCACGGCTGTTGGTGGATTGAGCGTATGTCGCGGTCTGGGTTTGCGGCTGGGCATGTGTGAGCGTGTGCGTGTGCGCGTGCGTATGCGCCTGGGCCTGCGTGGTGTTCTGAGGATTGCTGACACCTGGGTTGGAGGAGTGGGAGTGCGACGGAGACAGGGCCTGGGACTGGGATCGGTCGGCGGTGTCACTGCCGCCGTCTTGTGTGCGAGCTTGTCCTTCCATGTCTGGGTACAATACACTCATGCCATTGTTTGACCGCACCTCCGCTCGTGCACCTCATTGATGGCTTGTTGATGCGTCGGGCGTGAATGGTGTCGCGCCGTGGAACTCGGGGGAGGGGCGTGGGTCGCCGTGGTTGACGGGTTGGGGAGGGTCGTGAAAGAAGAGGAGGGGTGGAGGGGTGCTGCTGCTGCTGCTGCTGCTGCTTGCGCTGCTGACGGTGGAGACTGTGTGTCGGCAGGTAGCTAAGAGCCTGCTTCGGGTGATGGCGCTCTGTGTCACCGGGCAGTTGTTGAGTCGCGGCGGCCACAACGAGAAGCAGAGACGTCGCCGAAACCACAGAGACCAGACGCTGAAGCAGAAGCAGGGTCGTAAGGGAAGAGGTCGAGCGAGAGCCCAGCCAAGGTGAGAGGTGTGGAGCGGAGGCGGAGGGTCTAGCCTGGGTCTGGGTCTAGGATTCTGGCTGGTGGAGGCCAAAGAAAGAAGCAACTTCAGCGGGCGCAGGTTGTCAGTAACGGTATCAGCTCGAGCTCGACCTTTACTGAGAGGCGTCAGGTGGCGGGCGACAATCCTCCTTCGCGCAAGCCCCTGGAGGATCGCCAATGTCCAAGAAAGAAAAGAAAGAAAAAGAAAAAGGCGACGAGATGATTGAAGGGAGCGGCAACAGCAAATGCGACGAGGCGCAATGGATCGCTTATTTGTTTGTTGGAAAACGATACGCGAATGCTCAACGTACTTGTCTTGCCTTTACTTGCTTGCTTGAGCGAAGCTCGGCTCAGGGTCGGCTACCTGCAGGGTACCTGTTCACGTTGTGCCGGGTACCTTCGGCTACACTAAGCTGGACCGCACGGCTGAATGGACCTCGAACAGGATTTCAGTAGCTTACATGTACCCTCTTCCCCTGGTTCGCGGAGTCTCTCCCCGTTTCTGTCTGCCTGCACCGCAAAGACTTGAAGACATTTCGTGATAAGCGTTCCCTCAGGAGGCCTCGATGAATCCCCGATTCGTCCGCAACACAAGGTTAGTTTGGGCTCGAAAATAGCAATAAAAGGAAACGTAAATGCTGCCTAACCTCCCTCCCCCCGTGACAAGGCCATACGTATGCTTGCCCTAGGGTCATGTATTGGACATTACGTGGATCCGGCTGCGGCGGGCTACGGTGGTGGTTCGAAGAGAGGCCAAACCTCCGTCGATTGCTACGTCGATGGGGAAATGGCGTGTCAAACACCGACCAGGACCTGCTCAAGTCGACCGGCAGTTGCCATCGAATTGTCCCCTATTCAGCGTAGCGCGGTGCTACCGGCACGATGCGGTGGCTGCCACACCTCGGGCCTGATCCGGACTATAGGGAATGAGTCCCTGTCCCGAACGAGGTTCGACAGAACAAGAAGTTTCGCCGCTCCATCTTCCACGATTCTTCGGCGGCTTCGACACATGTGCAACGTTGGGAAATAACGGGCGTAACCCCAACCCCGACGCCGAGCAGGAACGAGGTGGAGAAACCTGGGGGCGAATGTGGAGTTGGCAGATAGCCAAGGGGCCAGGTCAACATGGGCATTTCGGCGTCGATCAGAGTCCTGACCAGCTTGCCCATGCACATGCACCCAAAACCAAACAATGACAGGGGGGCCTTATCCTCCTGCGCCTCACTTCCAGATTGCAATAACTTGCTGGCGACCCCGGTCGGTGGCATGGCAGCACACAATACGGATGGCTTTTAGTTGATCAAGGGGCTACCTGCGTGCGTGAGATAAAATGACATTTCCGTTTTGCGCCTAGTCACCATTTACAAACCTATTACTACTGCTTCCGCATGTCCAACTGGGGGAAATTGTCAGTGTGGCCTATGAGTCGAGCTACCTAGGTATCAAGGAAAAGGACAAGTAATAACCCTAGCTGGGTCACAGCTAACCCTTGGGCATACTTACCTTAGTACCCCTATATCCGTCCGGCTGTCCTTGCCAGTCACTTCTGTAAAACCATGCTAGACAAAGGAAAACCGTTGAAGCCTTCTAAGCAGCCTGGGATGATCTCAATTTTACTCCGTAAATCCGGGCCACAAGCCGTGATCCTCGGACAAGACTCCTCGTTTTCGGACTATTAGACGTCGGCAATCGAAGGTGGTGAGCAATGGTAGCGCGGCCGGCAAATAGCTTCAACGTTCCGCGGTGCTGGAACTTGCCGCCCAATAGTCGTGTGGGGCAAGGATCCTGTCCCTTGAACCCAGGAAACTTTAACAACCTCGTCTGGCCCTGGTTCAACTCAGAAGCATAGTATGAGGCTCACGTGCCTTGTCGGACCGAACGCCATTCATGGTTCCTCTACCTATCAAACATGTCTGTCCCTCGCTTCGACTCAATAGACCTTGGTGGCCCACAAACATGTTCCATTCGTTACCCCTGATCCTTTATCCTGGCCACGGTGTTTCAATTGCACGCCTCCGTTTTCCATTTCAAGACCTTAACCAGTCAAGCAAGTTTCAAATCGATGTTGCTTTCGGCACTTCCCTTTACTGCCCCTTGCGCTCGGAATGCTCGGCGGTGGCGATATTCTACAAAACTCGACCACATCCCCAGCGCAGCCTGTAAAATGGTACATAATATCGCAACTTTCCAGACTGTATATTAATAGAGCATCCAACGTCGAGGAGCAGTTGCTTTTCATAGAAGTACCGTGTGTGAGGACAAGCTTTGATCCAGACCGGCCTAGGTCATATCAGGATATCGTATTCAACCATTGAGTCGACGTTGAGCCTATCATAGCCCACACGTTCGATTTTACCATCAGAATGCATCAGCTGATTACAGCAGGCCTCCATTCATACAATTATCGAAGATCGCATGATATCGTTACCTCCTATGGGTCATGGTTTCCTGTGAAGCCGTTCAGGCTTTTGGGTATTGTTTTTGAAAATCAACATTCACATTGATAACCACACATGATTCCCTATTATTCCGAGCTACTCTACTCCCGCGCGCCAAAATCGGAAAATGCTCCAAACACAAATATTTTATGGCTTGGATTGAGGGACATGTAACAAATTGACACATGGCTGATGGCCAAGAACCTTGGAGTAGGTTTCCATGACTGGTAAGAGAGGCATAAGAATCTTTTTCAACACTAGTCAAGTGATGGATGGATAGATGCAAAAATAACATAAGACGCAGGCCAAAAGTGAAATGACGAGACCTGTTCGGCATGAACAAATGCCAAAAATGAATCTCTCCCGCCGGGAATTGAACCCGGGTCTCAAGCGTGACAAGCTTGCATACTGACCACTATACTACGGAAGATGTCCAAGCGTTGAGCGCTTGTCGTAGGTGGATCGGGTCCTTGCTGTGGAGTCGTCACGAGCATAAGTTGTATATATTCTTCCTCTTCCAAACGGCTCACCAAAGCGTTGGTAGAATATCTGCAAAGCTTTGGGAGCCATTTCACGGAGACTACGATGACCTGGATGATTTATTTGGCACAACTCTGAATTCTTCTTAGTACCGGTGAGCATTACTCTTCTGCCCTTGTATGTAGTAGGTGTTATCGAGGAGACTCATCGCGATATATTCGGAAAAGCAGCATTGCTTCGAAAAGGATTGCCTGCGATTGTGGCGCAACTGATCAAGAGAATCAATTACTACGGACTCTTTGTAAAGCACCCTCAGTTAAGTGACTTTATATCCATATTTCGCACAAGGCAGAATGATTCAGAGTGTTCAAGGTTCTGTCAGGACCACTTGACACAAAGGCTGTTCCAGCCAAGGAGGCCCACTTAGCTATATAAGGAGGCCCTGCTTCCTCGTAGCTAGGACTCGGCAGAGATTGATACATAACACCCTGGGCCCATAGTGCTCTTCGCTCTGTTCTACAGCCAGACCTCTGACAGGTTCCAAAGAACCCCGTTCGTCCTCAAAGAGGAAAGCAACAAGATAAAGTAAGCATGTGCGCTCTCATAGGAATATTCGAGGGTAGAGGTGATCAAGACCATCAAACAAACCTTTGAGCAGAACAATTTTCTTAGGCTGAAATCATGGTCCTGAAATAATTCACATTTCGAACCCTACACAATTACGACTGCATGGTCTTGCGAAATCAAAGACATCAAGCTCATATTCAAACAATTGATTATTTCAATATCATTGATTTCTGGATTAGAGTCCCGAGCAATTACGATTGGCTTCTGAATATTTATTACTAGTAAATTTAATACACCCAAGAATGGTTTTAAGAGACAGTTCGCAGTTCTAGCTCGGTTCTGGTTGGACAATAGTAATGTTGGCATTCAGTATATTACTGAGATTCGAAAGTTGTAATACTTTTCTAATTAAATTATTATATAATATCTCTGTGCTTTTACAATGCTTGAGAGCATGCTAATCTCTTTCCATCTAATATATCGATCAGTTGAAGAAGCTTTCGGGTGTCCGAGTTGTAGGTCGTTGTCAATTAGACCACAGGGAGGTTGCCCAGAGGGAGGCTGCCAGGCAGCGCAAGGCCAGCAACAAGGGCAACGATGGGCGTCAGCAGGGGGGCCAACAGCCCATTGCCGAGGCCAGCCAGCAGAGGGCTCAGGGCAGCGATGAGGCCCGGAACAATGGCAGCAACCAGGCCGATGACGAGGACAAGGATCTGCGCCAGCAGCGAGAAGACGGAGTGGAGGAGGGAGTTGAGCTGGGGAGTGAGGCCGAGGATGGTGACGAGGGAGTCGACGGTCTTGAGGACGACGGTGAGCAGGGTGACGACGAGGTTAAGGACCTTGTTGACGTCACCGTCGAGGACGGTCAGGCCAGCGGTGCCGGTGAGCTCAGTGACAACCTGGGTGAGGGTGAATTGCGTGTTGCCAATCTGTTCGGCGGCTTGCTTCTCGCCTTCCTCCTTGGTGATATCGCCATTCTTGACTTGCTGGCCAATGCCGTCTATTTCGGGGTTAGCATCCAATCCACCAGATTTGCACGGACTAAAAAAGATGCCAAAATAACATACTGAGCAGGTCGGTCTGGCTAGTTACAGACTCGAGAGCTGTCGAGAGGAGCTCAACCAGGCCAGCAGTGTCGGTGAGGTCACGCTTAGCAGGGTTGGCCTTGCCAGCCTCGTTGGCAATCTCGCCGAGGCCGAGCTCGTTGGTGACAATGTCGTCAATGGCCTGGAAAGCCTTGCCAACATCACGTGCCGCAGGCTGCTCGACCGCAGGAGCGCGCTGGACAAGACCAGCAGAGGCTATGTTGAAGGGAGCGGCAAAGGCCGAAGAAGCCAGGGCGGCGAGGGAGAAAAGTGCAGCCTTCATGTTGACGAAGTGGTGGTAGTAAAGAAATGTGTGGGAAAGGAGTGACTATAAAAAGGAATGACTGTGATGCTGAAGAGCTGAGGATGAGGGGTTTCAATTCAACGAGGCAGACCGGAGGCTTTATAGCCATTTGGTTCCTACACGTGTTCCAGAGGGGAATGACGATCTCCCAACATGAAGATCACCCCTGTGGGATCTTCAACAAACTTCCCGGCCTGTGACGCCATTGCGCGCCCCTCCCCCATTTCGCGATATCTACTTGCTCAGCCCTGGCATACCTTGGCGGGAAAGGCTGAACATAATGTGGGCATGGCATGGCTTAGCTTGGGATAAGACCTTCGGCCCTCACTCGACCCGGCTAATCAAGTGCCGAGTGAAATGATGGGGGAGTCAATGGAGAGTTGATGTTTCTATATTGATTCGTTGCATCCAACTTGCTTCTGATCTTCATAGCAAACTGCTCATAGTTGTGAGTTCTTCAGGCTGGGACCAAAGATACAGAGTATATGAGCACTTCGCGTGGCCTCCTCATAGAAGCAATGCGTCTCGAGCCCTCGAGGTAGAGCTTTGGCTTGGCCTTGGGTCATGCTTACCATTCCTTTAGCCCGGATACAGAGAACTATCGTGACATTGAGATCATCGAGCCTCAATCTTTCGAACAGCACTGACTCATGAGCTGCGTCGTCGGACAGCTCTAGTCTCCCAGTTGACTAAATAGAGCTGAGTTGATCGACATGGCCCGCGACGGCGGCAGATCGTCTCAGCTACAACATGGACCAGACCACTAATTCGAGGTCTATTTTATCCCACTTTCGACTTGGGTCAACCGACGATTCCAAGAACTTCAAACGCGGCCCTCAGCGCGTCCAGCTGGGTGGATGATTCATGTCACCTACCGCCCTTGTGAGATGCTAATGAAGAGTGGAATTGGTGAATCTATTGCAAAAGAAATTACTGGTGACATGCTTTAAAGTGGGATTTCCATTAACATGTTGATCCCACTGGCCCTAGTCGGATCGACTGCCGAGCCAGATCTGCACGTCTTGTCCTTAGCTTGGTTAAGGCCAGGAACAGAAGGGACCCTGCTTGCCCTGCGCGGCCCACCTCGCAAATGTGCTTTGACCCCTTTTCATTAATAACTCTGCCGGGAAACTAAACAGGACAAAACTCCAAGCTAAACAACATATATGGGCTGGTACTAGTTCTCGTGGGGAACAAACAAACGTGCATGCCAGCAGGTCCTAGCTATTTCCAGCTGGTGTCACCCCAAGTGGAAGGAATTCACGTCCAACAACTAAAGAAGTGGCTCTTCGGCACCAGATGGCCCGTTGAAAATTGAAGAATCAGTTAGTAGCGAACATACCAAATCCTGCTTAGACATCATAATTCAACAGTGGGATGGAGACTCGCGAGTCACGATTTGATAACATACAGCTCGAATCATGACTCAACCCTGGAGTCTCCCAAATTTAAAAGAGCCATTGCGTACCAACAATGTCTTCGAATTCTATATTCACCCGCTCATCTAGTCCCGCACAATGCCTTTGCCGCCAGTATTTTTGTTGTGATATCTTTGAAACTCACATGTAACACAAGTCAACCCCATCAATAAAAATCAATTCGAGGGTGTGGCACGAGGCAAGGAAATCGACTTGGGTTCTAAGCTGCAATGAGTAACGAATGAGAAGCGATGAGGCAATGAGGAACGATTATGGGTTGCGCCGGGGGTCAAGACTTTGTCTGATCATGGCAATAGTCATGATTGTAACCACAGAATGTGAGCCCCAATATTCGACCTCGTGACGACTGCCTGGTGGTATAGCCCAGCCATAGCCATCAACATCCCTCTCGCCTCGGACATGGACCATGGTGCAAAAGGCCATGAAGCGCGCTGATATAGCCACCTTATCCGACCCTGTATTCGAAGTATGGGGGTACAGAGAAATCATTCTTAGGAGACAACTTCCATATTTGCTGGCGTGGATACAATTTTCTAAAGATTTCTATTGCTGATCCAGCCATAGAGTCCCAGAAATGCCTTTTGTAACCTGGAATCCTCCCGAGCTGTTCAGGGTCCTAAACCGAAGCACTGCCTCGACATCTGATCGACGTTCGCAAGTTGCTCAATGCTTCGCTACCACACAGTGTTGCACGTCTGGTTCTCGTCAAAAGTAATAGCTGTCCTGTTTCGGTCGTTGTATCTGGTGCAGGAAGTGATGTAGACGTTCAAGCCGCGCGTTGGCATATTGATCAAGTTGATGCCGTTGCGGACGTGTCGGAAGCCGGCGAGGCAAAATTTACAGAATCTCAGTGGCCCCAGCCATTGGCATACAGCGCAAGACACTTCATTTGTTGAGAGACAGTCTCGTAGTAGGGTGGCTTGCGGGAAACTAACGGTTGTTGTAGATAGTTCCGGCGCAGGACAGCTGTAATTGCCCCAACGGTCTTCTCGCATAGTCGTCCTTAGGCAGTGCGTGACGAAGGAATGTCGACCGTGGCTCTCTCCTATTTCAATAGCTTCAACCCAGAACCAGATGCACTGGTTCTGTCTTGCGAGCCTCCCATGCCTCCTTCTTCACCAATCCCGACGCTTTGCGAAACGCGACACCATCTACCCGCTCCACGCATAAACGCCGTGGAACGCTTCGCAGTGGCCATCGTCCTCGCTATCTCGGCCATATTCCCAGCCCTTCCTCGTAGGCCATTTTTGAAGGCAGATAGCCACAGGATCGAGGAGGACCTGTTTCTCTCCGCGGTCGAGGCCGGGAAAGCGAGAGACGTCCTCGTCCGTTTAGCAGACAAGCCAGCCGCAGTAGGCTCCCGTTGCGTCGCTCAACCTGACCCTACGAGTCTTTGGCCTCAGGGGGTATTCCCCCCAGCCCTCGCGGTTCCGTGACCATCCGTATAGAACACTGACTGCAAGCCAGCCACGCCTTGTGTCACAAGAAATGTATCTCCCTTGAGGCGGACTGTTGGGAGTGGAACGTTGACTTTTAGGTCTCATTTGTATGGGTCGCCAAAAGTATTCATTCTGCAAGCTCGGGTGACAATAGACGTGATTAGACAACCCACCCGATAGCCTTTGCGCCTGGTTCCAGTCCCGACGCAGGTTTCGAGCAAGAGACATGGCCGAGGGCTCCGCATGATGTATTTCAGCTATGTATCGCGACCTCAACCACCGGTAGGCAAGTCCTCCTCGCCATTATCTTTGAGCCAAAGCAGCGTTGATCCGATCCGATCCGCCGCCGCGTGGTGGCGTCTTTTGTGTCGTGATTGAACCAAACAGTGATTGGAGTTGTCATCGCCCCGCTGATGGGCGACATCTGTATTGCCTCGTCCAGAACTATGGGCGTGCAGCGAAAACCAATCCACGACCATGACGGAAGGTGTGAGTGCGGGAGTAGTGATTTCAATCTTTTTGATCTCCTTCGTCCTACGAATTCACTTGTTCTTGTTGCATACCACATCAATGCAGCATCGAAACACATCTCAGGTAATCCATAGAGCAATCCTCCATCAAAAGAACGACCCAGGATATCTAGTAAGCCCATGACACCTGGAAATGCGTCTTCTGGGTATGTAAAGCTTCGCCCGTTGTAAGCCGCGCAGATGTCCTCGAAACGCTCAAAATCTGGCAAATCGGTGGCAGCCCATATGCCATCGCTGAGAAATGGAGCACTCGCCGTGCTATCGGGGCCGGCACGGTCCTCGTGGTACTCGTGGTTGCAAAGCCAATGTACTTGTGATGCTGCAAAGATCAGACGGCGGCTACTTAGTAGGTACTCTTGGTAGGTCCAGCCTCGACGAAAATACGGTAAACTATCGGCTGTGATACCGAGTCGGGGGTTGGTTCATCGAATCATCGTACGTCCCTTGGGAAGAGCAATGACATCTTGATCGAGGTGCCATGGCTGTGATATGGATTGGAGACCTCTAATACCCTCCGTGGCATCACCGTCGGCTATCACTATTGTGAACTTCGCGGAAGCGTAAATGGTGCCCATCATTCGAAGCTGTCGGCTCGCGTGTTCTTCATCGTCCTGGACAATGCACAAGGCGTCTACCCAGAGGTAACGCTCATCGGGCTTCCGGGCAAGTTTTATGGCATGTTTGATGGTTGGAGCGAGCTGCGAACCGAAATGAATATCAGAAAGAGCACCTTGCTTTTGAAGGTCTTGTATAAGTTTTCGCTGTGTCCGAAAGATCGCTGCTTTGCCCCAGACGTAGCTCAGGGCCGCATACTCGGCGATTCCGTTACCTGCAACAAGCTTCTCCTTGGTGGTGACCACAAGCCAGTCCGCGGGTTCTCTGACTAGGTCAAATCGATTCTCGCAAATGCTTCCGTGCTGTAGAATACATTCTTGCTTCCAGTCTTTAATGGATGCTACTTTGATCCATTGCGAGTCCAGAATATAACCAGAGTCATGCTGCCCTGAATGCAAAGGTCGCAGTCCGGGCCGCTAGCGTCATTGTCCATCTCCAAAATATCTGTTAGATAGAAGCATTATTGAAGTTGGTAGTCTCTCTCACGCCTTCCGTATCAGCGTCGACTCAAACGAGTCAGGCGCGGTCGACCAGGAAGGTTTGTAACAGAAACAGGGTATGTGCGGGATAATAAAATGGTGGGCTCGGAAGCAAGTTTGAGGCTGTGCCGTTCCACATGAAATACAAGGGTAAACCTCCATAAACGA
Organism: Paramyrothecium roridum; assembly: GCA_003012165.1. Classification (NCBI taxonomy): domain Eukaryota; kingdom Fungi; phylum Ascomycota; class Sordariomycetes; order Hypocreales; family Stachybotryaceae; genus Paramyrothecium; species Paramyrothecium roridum. The sequence continues at coordinate 15,309 of PXOD01000419.1, forward strand.
TTACACGAAAGGAGGCCAACGAAACTGCATTCCGTAAGAGAAAGCCCGGAAGCGACTGCAAAAAGAGAGGTTTTGTCCTCAATGTGGGGTAGCCGAATGATTCGCACCGATGCTGGATCTCACCATATGATATCTTCGCGCACGAGGTCGCAGCAAAATGCATCAGATCAACTTGGAACGGCTGGCAAAATAACATAAGCACCAAAATGCGGCAGGTCTAAGAGAAATTCCATGGGGCTCAAACATATACACAAAACCGAGCCTTGACTCTTTCCTGGCTGACAAAAAAACCATCGATAAATCCCTCCAAAGCACATGAGCTTCGTCAGACTCATTTTCTTGCTTGCAATTGTCATCCCCTAAAATGGACGCTTAAAGCATCTCTGGATATGAAAGCAAATAGTTTCTTTGCCACGGTGTAACCGTGCGTAATTCCAACGCCAAACAGCCATTTGTTCCAAACTCCCTTGGCCAACATCAACAAACTCTCCTCGCCTCGGACTGTAACGAAGGTCGGAAAGTACTAGTCTGCGACCAAATCGTGTTACCAAAAATGCAAAACTTAGGCGGTACGGGACGAACGACGAGCCGCCCTTTGGATATCTTAATTTCTTTAATCAACGCAGATAAACATAGCTTGTTGGCCTCTCAGCGAGAAGCGAGCCCATCCACTGGGCTTTGAGGGATACTGCGGACCTGACCCAAGTCTGTGCTGCCGGTCCGTCGCAATGCTTGTGTCATTGTTTCAATGTTCAGGTCACCCGTCGCACTGGAGCTGAGATGGCCACTAGTAGGGCTGCCCAAGGGCTTGCGCGATGGGCTCAATTCAAAGCCTTTGATAGAGCCGGGGTTGCTCGTGGGAGGGCTTGTTCCTGGCCCTCCCTGGCTAGAAACGGGAGATCGGATAGGCGAGGGCGATCGATTCAGCGAGGCGGAATTCAAAGAGGTCAGGCCTGCCATGTGGAAGCTGTCGCGGGATCCGGCAACGCCGAGGGCGCCACCATGCTCGGCCTGCACGACATCGGCGAAGGAGATGAAGGATAAGCGGCGGACATCCGCAGAGTCAAGCGAACCATAATTGGATGCATTGTCAGCAGAAAAAGGACCTTGCTCGGCCATTGAGTCGAGTTCCTCAACCCATTCGGTGGCGGTGTGGTCATAGGAATTGCCGAGGGAGCCGCCGGCAGCCATTGTGACAGCGGCAGGTTGGTGCGACGAGTGTGTAACTATCTCGACGTTGTCGGGGTCCAGCTTCTCATTCGTGATAGCATCGGAAGCATCGTCGAGCACAGAAGGTATGTAGTTCTCGGTTTGAATATGCGTCGGGATGGCGGGTGAGGTCGAAGCCAGAACAATTGGCTCCTGAACGTCTCGCTCAAAAATCTGGGATCCAGCCGGGGACGCCATGCGCGGCGAGGTAGACAATGCGCGAGTGGGAGAGGAGGGCTGCGCGGGAACCTGGTCTTGGTGGGTCGCAGCTTGAGATGTCGACGACAGCTTCGATATGTCCTTGGAAAGCGACGAGGGCTCGATGGCTGAACCCGATGTCCTGTTGGAATCCTTCTTTCTGCCAAGACCGAACATGCTCAGTTTGCTTGACTTAGACCCGGTGCGGTGTCCTTCGACAATGTCAGGGGATTGTGCGAGGCTCATGGTGAGAATATGACGGGATGTGGGGGTGTCGCAATTGTGGCTGTCAGGAATGATGGGCAGCTCAGGCAGTAGAGATTTAGTGGCAGACAAGGTCCGGTTTGCCGATCTACGCAACAACCAAGGTTAGAGCGTCGGAATGGTGGGAAAAGCAATGGGCGAGTTTGTGGGTATGAATTTCAGGAGGAGGGGTGGTAGATAAAGTAGCGAAAGGGAAAAGAGGAGGGCATTGCTGGAAAGCATGGAGGGTTTCATGGGAAGTACATGGTAATAATAGGATGGGCATGTAATGCGAAGCAAAGCAAAGCAAATACGGTCAAGCAAAAAAAAGCAGGGTGGGAACGGGCGAAACAAAGGGATCGCCGGCTTGACGTCGGTGCTGGAGTAGGGGTATTACTTGAGAGAGCGAGGATTGGCGCGCAATGCTGGACACCCTCCTGGGCCCCGTCCACTCACGTACCTCGAAATCTTGGATATCCTTTGGACTAACGTAAAAAGGGGACTCGTATGTATGGAACGCCGCGCAGTAGCTCCCGGTTGACACGGCTTGCTTTGGGGGAGGGTCCCACGTTTAAGCAAATCGTGAAGCAGTAAAATCGTCCCAAGACCTGCCCACTTTTCCTTGCTGGGAATCTGGCTTCGGGGCTAGCGGACGGGGCTAGCACAGCGTGACCGACAGAAAAAAAAAAAGGAAGAACCTGGCTTGCCTGGGTGTATGTATGGTGTGGTGGTGACGGGCTGGTGGGACCCTGGTCGTTGTTCGATCGGACTTGGTTGCAGGTGGTCTGGTCTGGTCTGGTCCGTTCTGCCTTGTTGCGCGAAGCAGTCAGGCGTTGGATAACGGGCGTGGGACGAAGCGGGGCCGGCACAAGGATGGATCGTCTGCAAGCAAACGTCCCTGTGAGCAATGTCAAGCAAGCAAGCAGGCTCTGCGCTGCAATGCGCTGCGCCAGGCCGAACGAGGGGAGGGAAGAGGGGCGACAACCAAGGAAAAAATACCCTGCAGCAAGGTGGTGGTGGTGGAGAATGCCAGGCTGGACCGGTGACCAACGCGTGACGATATTGTTTCCTATGATGGGCAATGCTCACCAATGGTTCGGGTGATAGATATTAGGCTGAGAAGTTCTGGATTGGGAGGAAGTGGGAGAAGAAGCAAAGACAAAAGGCCTCGATTGCAAGCTGGGTTGAGGTGGGCAACGGCACAAATTAAAGCATAAATGGTGTTTGGGAGGAGGAGCGATCAAACAGATACTTTGTAGCAGTTTGGTCATGAGCCAAGGTACCTTAAGGTAAGGTAAGGTAGGTACCTTACCGAAGCCAGACACCAGATGGCCAAAGGGAGTAAGTTGGGTCCCAGAACAAGGAAATCTGAAGGGATCCCGGAAAGGCGAAAGCGGATATGTCACCGTCCCAGTACAGACACGGGCAGATATTAATAACCCAATAAGGCACACTCTTCTGTTAAAAAAGTGTCTTGCGTGGCGGATACCTTGTCTTGTCTTGCCTTGAAGCAAGGCACAAACGCACAGGCACAGGCACAGGCACAGGTACACAACAAGCCCAAGGCACCCAAGGTAAGGTACGGTACTGTAAGCACTGTCAAAGTCCTAGTTCTAGAGCCCCCATGTGACGTTGGTGCTGCTGCTAAATCTGGGCATATCGTTATGGAACCGCACAGAACTCCCTCAGCTCCAAATGGCCACTTTCCCTGCCCGTCACTCTTGCGTCGTCGTCGTCGTCGTCGGCAGTTCACCGTCTCTACCCTGAAAAGTGCCACAGTGGCATGGCCGATCTCTCTGCTGGGTCACGGGCGGAGGCGACAAGGGCCAAGCACGGAGCGTCGATGGACGGAGAAGGAGAAGGAGAGCTAAGCAACCGCTGCGCGAAGGGTTCAGGCAGGGTGCTGCGCAAGGGCTGGAGGGGAATGCTGCTGCCAGTCGTACCTAGAGAGTAAATGGTGAATTGAGCTTGTTTCGTTTGAGATTGACAAGCCGTGGCGGTACTTCATCAAGATCCTCATTTTACCTTATTGGACGTACCGCTGCCCGCTATCTCCCCATTGCATGGCAGACCGCACCGATCACCCTCGCACTAATCCTTCCCAGGCCTTGGGATCATTGCTCGTGATCCAGGTCCCAGGCAACGGAAAAGGGAAAGCAGTAACAGGAAAAGCAAAAAAGAAAAAAAGAAAAAAAAGCTAGAAAAGAATTGGGCTTCGTCCCTTCACAACCATAGCCCACGCATCGCAGCTTGCCCTGTCACAGCCCGGCTAATTTGACTGAGGCTTGTCGTTGAAACATAAGTTGTCCGCACTAGCACCGCACTCCCATGTCTCGTCTTGATCATCTCCCCCATCACCCCCAAAACTCGGGCGGTGACTTGTGCTAGCTAAAACCCTGATCGACTCGATTCGACTCGAGCCGAACCCTTTTCCCTTCTCTCTGCTCCGCGCGTCGCGAGCAAACAGGTGAGCTGGCATCCTCCGTGGCCAATCACCCTTCCCAAGGCAAACTACCTTGAGCCCTTTTCCCATTGCCTGGCGGCGTGGGTCCATGCATGCGCCGGGAGTGACAAAACAGCCCCAGAATGCGACATTGCATGTCAATGAGAGGCGAGGCCCCTAATCAGCCCTGTCTCGTGTGATCAAGTGACTGATAATCCTTTAACATTGGTCCGAGGGGCATTCACTGCTGGGGACGAACACTGTTCACTGGCCCCGTACGTCTCTGGAGCGGAGGTAACACCATTTGTAAATGCGGCCGCGAGAGGGGGAAGAAACTAAATACTTTTGGAAATGGCAGTGGACACATCACATCACTGTGCAACGCGTGTCAGCCATTACTCTTGCAGCCTCGCCGTCGCAGCGTCTCATGAGTCCACATCACCACTGTAACGCAGACGAGGCGTCGGAGCTTCGTTGATGTATCAGGTTCCGTTCGCTTGGTCCCTCAAGCGAGATGGTTTCCGCATCCCATCCCTGCGGTACTTGCTTGCTCCCTGGACCAAACACCGATAATGCATACGCCGACCCTCTAGCTCATGCGTACCGTGCACACCCTTTGGTGCATGAAAGTCAATGCAAAGGAAAAAGTAAGGATGTGCTTGTCTACGGACCAACCCGCGAATGGCCGTCGATCTAAGGAGAGCCGCTATGCAGCTCGGGAAAAGCGACGGTGCTGCTTTTTAGACGCGATTGCTAACTTGGCTTCTTCTCGCGTGAAAAGCCACAGCATGAGGCACTTGGGGCACCCGTATTCTCCTGGAGAGATGTGACGACAATTGCAACGCTCAATGCCGATCTTGGCCCGGTTGGCCGGTTCGCTGAGATGCTGTAACGTGGGTACGTCACATGGCCGAATTCGGTGCATCTGGGTTCCGTCGCTAGTGGCCTCTTGACGCCTTATTAAGCTAGTATTATGTAATAATCGCTCATATCACATGACAGTTCACGTGCCCCTCTCATCGAAGTCTACCGGGTTCATGCGAAAGGGTCGCGCATTAGGTAAGCATCAGTTTGGCAGAAATCTTTCTTCACGTCTTCCAATTCGGGCCAGCTTCGAGATCTAGCTGCAAAGGTCGCACGACACCTTCCATTGACGCGGCCACTCACCACCAGCTGGTGATGCCAGCCTGTTTTCTCGGTATTCGACTCGGGTAATCTTTTCCGCATTCTATTTACACTCTCTACCCGCCGTCCCTGGCTCCTTCAACCTCCTTAATCGACCATTCGATCCTTTTTTTCACAATCATGAAGTTTCGATCAGCAGTCCGGCCCGTGGCTCGCGTCCTCGACGCATACCGGTGCCCGAATTTGCCTCTCGTGACGAGCCGAGGCCACAAGACAACCGCTCGCACGAAGCGATCCCTCAAGATCGCGCCTCACGAGTCCTTTCTCCCCAACCGCACCGCTGCCTTCCCGGCCGCCGACTCCATCATCTACAACCCGCCTGCTTCCGAGGCCACGCCTTTTCACACACCTTCCCTCTTTATTCCCGAAAATGACGCCCGTCGGCGCGCCTTGCAACGCATGAATGGCCATCCCGGCGCGAGCCAATCTACCTCGACGGGAGAGCTTCCGCCAGTCATGGATTACAAGCGACGCAATCCTTCGTACCACGTGACCGTTGAGAACATTCACGAGATGCGGCGCTTGCGAAACGAGGACCCTTTGACATGGAGTGTCAACAAGTTGGCTGAAAAGTTCAATTGCTCCACCGTCTTTGTTAAGATGGCGGCGCCTGCTCCGCGCGAGCACTTGAAGTGGCTTAAGGAAAAGGAGGAGAGGAAGATGGCTCGGTGGGGTCCTATTAAGGCTCGCGCCATGGAAGACCGCAAGAGAAGATCCGAGATGTTGTTCCGAGGAGAAATATAAGCGAGCGATGAAAACCGCATGGAGAGCAAACTTTGAACCCTCAGGGACTGTATATCTACTATGTTATAAGAGCTTGGGCGACGGCAGACAGCGATTGTAGGATATAAGATGTGGTACGGCGCACGATTTCGCAGGACAGGCGGAAACCTTGTTGCCGGCTGCTGGCGAGCCAACAAGCACGGCTATAGAGGCCATTGTATGATTACCAGTACTGGTATCCCTCATATACACACAATATTCATCAAAATGTATTCAAATTTTAAGGCACTTGACCTGTTATCATCTCTCGTTATCGACCTTTTGTTCCCAAACCATGCGGGAGATACTAGCTTCACCACACAGTCCTACGCATCATGCACCAGGTAAGTTCCAGCAGCGATTCAGACCAACACCTCCCTACGCACCTCCGGCGACGGAGGCGCTTTCGGTCCCAGGTAGTCCTTCGCTCCAGGAATCACCCTCCAGCACCAGCCACACCAGCTGCGCACCTCACCCCTGGCCTCCCGACCAAGGCTCCTACTACCGGCCGTCTTCTCGTCTTCATATTCGGGTACACAAGCACCCACACGCACCATACGGACGAGCTTGCGCTTGACGATGCCACCAATGCCCTCAATTTCATGGCGCGAGTATCCTGGGCCTAACTGAGGCGTTGAAGCACGCTCGTGACGCATGCCTTCAGATTGGGTGTCGAGTGCCAGGGACGATGTTGATGCGGCTGCAGCAACTGAATTCGTATGAGGGGAAAGAGTAGGCGTCCCAGCGTAGGGTCCTAATTGAACGTGTTGTTCCGACAGCCATGGGGTCGTGCTGTTATCCCTTGCATCCTCAGCATCGCAATCGATCTCTTGTTCGCGCTCCTTGGCGGCGCAGCAACGCTCTTCGCGGCCACAAATCACCCCGCGATCCCCATCGCCGATGCCAGTGCCGAGGCCACCCAGAACCTCGCCGTAATGGTTCCTCCAGCGCCATATCCTAGCCGAGGCGGTTAACATGCGAGCCCACTGATGTGTCTGGCTGTGGTAGTGAGCTTACCTGTAGTACTCGTGATCGGCGCCACGAATGCTTCGTCCGCATGGCTGGCACAGCCAGACACCATCTGCATCGCACCTACAAATCTCTCGACTGATAGCATCCGAGTGCACATCCAGCTTCGGATCCAGAGGGGGCTTCAACAACGTCGCTACGGGCGCCCGTGCGCATGCCCTGCACAACCTGCGATGTCTTTCACGAAGAGCAACCGGTGCTGGAGGTTTGATTGCACAGTTCTGTGCGGACGTTACCATAGGAGTTATCAGCGTTTGTTGGTGTAAGACGGCAGGAACCTGGAAGACCCATGGGAAACACTCACCCTGCATATTACTTCGGCACATCTCCTGCATTCACTCACAAGATCTCGTGCACAGTCTCCAGACTTGCCATTATAGCTTCGCCCATCTTCCATGTAATACCAGTTGCCGGCACGAGCTCGGTATCGGAAGGTCTCTTCACCATCGACAGGAGCGCCTTCGTTTGCGCATCGTAGGGTTGATGCCAAGAGGATCTTCCGATACTGTATGAGACCATCGTGGATATTTCGACTCGTGCGGGCAAGCGAATCTAGGGTATTCAAATCGATGAATGACGCGACTGCGACGACGATGCTACAAACCGTACCAAGAAATTAGCAAACAAGCTAAGGCACCTTTGCAGAAGTCACTTGCTCCCGGGGGTTTCAAGGAATGAAATAAGCAGAACGAAGTATGGCAAACGTTCAAACTAGGGCGGCATACGGGTAGCATTGGAACGCCTCCGTCGCAGCGCTGCGGGTGGTCGCCTTGGGCGCTGGCTCGGAAGCAGGCGGCTCCTTGCCGACGGCGCCGACCCCATTGCGGTCGCTGGAACGACTCGCCTGAAGCAGGGTCAAGATGTGCGGATCCGGGATTGGCGATACATCTGTACCGTCTTCATCCAAGTCAACGAAGCGAGCCATCCGCGGAGACGGCACTGTTCGGGCGCGGATTGATGGGCGGCACCGGGATCGGCGGGGTGCACAGCTGTTGATTGACGGCAGAGGGTCAGAGCTGAAAGCTCCCAGAGGGCCACAGGGAAGTGTGGTGATTCATACCTTGGAGACGAAATGCTGCGATCGGGTTGTATTGGCAGCAGAAACTCAAGTCAAGACCGAATCATCAAACTGGTGGAATCTCCGAACGTCATGGATCCAGATTCCCGCGCTTTCCCCCGCGCAGCAGCTACTTTACAGTGCAGAAGGACGGAGGTTCAGACGACGCGCAGCTGCACCGTTTCAGCTCCGGTACAGGCCGCTATCTTTAGCTCAGCCCGCCGCTAAGTGCCCCGGCTCTGGCGACCCACAGGCCCGGTAATGTTCCAGAACAGCTCGTGACAGGTGCCGCGATCGGTGCCTTGACCCAACTTCAGTCGTCGTCCTGCCGGGAGCTTCGGACAAATGCTCAAATGAATCACAAGTTAAAACCATCTGCAGTATGTGCTATTCACCATGCTATCAGGCCTCATGGATGGTGACCAAGGAAGGTATGCTACACCATACTTCGATGTCTCGCCAGCACATGCTCAATCCATCAAGCTACCCTAGAGACGCCCAGTAACCCGCAGTCTTTCGGCCCTTCGGGTGGCCTGGCTCATGTGCCATGTATAATTCATGCTATAAAACTCATATTGCTCTACCAACTCCGTACATATTATTAACAATTGAAGATTGTTTGGGAAGCCTAGAGAACATCAAGGTATTGGAAACGTTAGCTAGTGTGGTTGCTCGCAAAAGGCATGTAACAAACACTGTCGACACACGCAACACAAAATTAGAAAAGAGCGAGCAGTTGCCTCTTATATAAGAAAAAACCAGAAGATTAACACCACCTCGCAACGCGGGATTCATGTAGCTGAATGCAGGACTAAAATCAGTTTGGAGGAGCGTATTGGTAGTTGTAGCTTGATCTGCTTCACTGTTCCATCATCACTCGGGGCGAGGCTCACCCTTACAAGATCTTATACATATGCAGAGGAATTCCAATCTTTAGAGCTGGTTATTCAGCAAGTGTTAGCCAGAATCTGCATCTTCTGCTGTTCTTGGAAGCGGAATCAGGTTTTGAGTTCAGTTGGATGAAAACAATAACCTGTCGTAGCTCCTCATATCCATTATACGGCTGCGCAGGGAAAAGTTTCGACGAAACAGCGTCACTTTGTCTTTCCCCAGCGTATACAGAGGGAAATTTCAAGTCTTAACTCCGATGGTGATTGGGCAGCGTGCCGGCGGTCAATGAAATCTCTCCTCTCCTTGTTCTCGACCAGAACCTGAACAATAATGCCAGCGGTATATTTTAGCAGGAGTTCTGGAAACTGGTAGTCTAGGCGACGATCGGCCATTATAGGTTTGCTTCCAATGCCACTTCAGCTAGCTCGGTCTTGTAATATCTTTGTGTGACCATAAGTGACACAAGATCTTTACTAATGAGCCTTATGGCCATGAAAGTGTTACAGGATAAACGAATTTCGTGACTTTCAATGGCGACAAGTGGGAAAACAACGAGAAGGAATTTATCAAACTGTACATTTTTGTTTTTGTTTTTGATAACTTATGATATCGTGATATGCTTTGAACTCTTTAACGAACCATCAGATTCTGGGTATTGAGTCAACATCCGTTCTTGTATTTGGACTTCCACAGCCTAAGATTTGCAGTCAACGGCTTTTTCAACCGGAAAAGGATTATCTAGAGTCTGGATATTAACACGAATGTGTGGTTATACAGCTTGTTCTGCTTCAGCACATAGATATACCAATACCCTCATGCTTGAGAGTCCAGGCTCGTCGAGTGATTAGAAGTAAAGTTAGGCAAGACTCGGACCTCGGCAAAGGGCCGCGTACCATCAGGAATCTCAAGCTGCACTGCTTTTGATCCATGGACAAGCCACCGTTGAATCTTGCACTGAACGCTGTTAAGGGCATCCATTCTTCACAGGTAGCATCAGATTCTGGCCACACTAGTGTGTTAGACGCGTCACATAATTCATCTACTTGAATCGTCGAATAAGCTTCTGCAGATCGACGAGCGGAAAGGGCGATCATGGACTCAAATTTGATAAACATACACCCGACCGTTGTAGCGGAAGGACTGGGGTTAGAGTCGAGAAGCTGGGCTGTGTAAGATCTCGCTCACCTGCATCCTACAAGCGTACGGGGCTGAGCACACGAATGAGATGGCAGAAATATGGTGAGACTTGGAAAGAACAGACCACTATAATAGCTTCTCCGCATCGGGCTCTCTTGTGAGAGTTGAAATGAGGAGTTGTAGTCGGGAGTCATATTGCGGCTTGGAACTTTGGTCATCAGATATGAGGCAAGCATATAGTTAGGTACATAATCATATTCCTCTATTTAAATGTGTATATGGATTAAAAAGGCCTACTTATAGTATTAATAGTATACTTAAGGGCACTAAGCACTTAGGGCTAGATATTATAGACTTTAGACTCTTAGCTTACTTATATAAGAAAAACTACTACCTAAGGCAACCATAATTATAAATACTAACTATTTTCTATTCTAATACCTCCTTGCTTTAACTTTAAATATTATATATCTAGCATACCTACTTTAATATAATTAAAGGTTAATTAGTAAGTTTTATCCTCTACTTTATAAAATACTCCCTTATACTAATACTATTATTTAAATAAAAAAATCTATCCTTTAAGCTTAAAATACCTCCTTATCTACTTAGTTAATTATTCCTACTAATTCCTAATAGTGGCTTTACCTATTCGACTCCTTATTATTATTAAGGTATATATATCTACTTAGGAATAGGTATAGGAATAATTATAAAAGATAATTATATAAGTCTTAGTGCATTTAAAATATAATAAGCTTATCTTACTAGATAATATATATTATAGCCCTAATTGCTAGTTTATAGTAGTAGAGTAATAAGATTCTAGAATCTTTATTATCTATAACCTATTTAATATAGGCTATATCTATTATAATATATATTTAGATAGTAATAATAAGCTGCCTATTTAATTTATTTATATCTATAAAGGTTATTATATTAATATTATTAAGGCGAAGAAACTATAATTAATTATTTAAGTAGGTAATTAGCTTAGGGATATTTATAATATATATAGCTAGGATAAAGCCCCACTATATAAGGTTAATTATACTAATAGTATATATCCTATATATAATAATCTATAGTTATTAATATATAAATAATAGTAAATAATAATAAAAAGTATACTTTTATATTATAAATTAGTTATAAGGTATATTACTATCTAATATTATAATCTACTAATCTTTATGCCCTATAACCTAATTGCTACTTATATTAGGAGTTAGTAGACTATATAAATTATAAAATCTAAATATAACCTCTAGAATTAAATTAGTATAGCTAATAGGGTGCTATCCTATTAGATATGCTCTTATAATAGTATCCCTAATAATAGTATTATATTTATAATAGTGTTTTTATACCTAAGTATATATAGTCTTTTAGTTAGAAGAGCCTATCAGTTCTACTATATAGATATACTAATAGACTTATTAAACTTATAGTTATCTACTATTGGTTTTAAGCCTTGGATTTATATATATAATATTTAATATTGGTTATTAACCTTTTAATTAAGGGTAATAATAGATATTAGGAGTATTAGGTGTAGTGTATAAAAGCCTTGGAATTATATTTAATTATTTTCCGATTTATCTCTCTTATCTAAGCCTTATTATATAATTATTTTAAAGAGGAGAAGTTATATATAACTCTTTATAGAAATATAGACTAAATATTATTAGAAAATAGTACTATAGTTATTTAAGATCTAGTAAAATATTCTTAAAGCTATTATTATTAGTAAGCTAGAAGGTATAGAAGTTATTAAAGATATAGAAATAGCTACTATTATTATTTCCTATTTAATATATACTATTTATAATATATAATTAAATATCCTCTACTATAATATAATTAATACCCTTTATAATACTACTAGTCGGCCTACAGAAATAACTAAGAATATATAGCTATCCCTAAAGTATCTACTATAAGACCGCCTATATATAAGCTAGTAGTATATAGCTTACTTTCTCTATAAAAACTATAGCCTTACTATCTTATAGCCAACTATTAGGAGACTACTTAAGTAAAATAGGTAGACTAAGAAGATTATATAAATAATTATAAAAGAATATAATCCTAACCTTTAAGATAATTATATAGAAAGAAGATCTTACTATAGACTTAAATAAATAATTTTTATAAATAAAAGTAGAAGTAATTGGGGTATTATAAATCTTATATAAGGCTATATACCTAAGGGTATTACTTTAGTATAAGCGAAATGCTTTTATAGAGATAAGAGGGTATAGATACTCCTAGTATATATAATTAATAGTATTATTTATTATAAGGTATATAAAGAGAATACTAATATAGATATAGTAGAGGCTTTCTTAAATAGGCTATTACTATATTATAGTAGATATCTTAAGCCTAAGTCTATTATTTTTATAAATAATATATTATTTTATTTCTTCTTTTAAGAGGTAAAAGATTATATTATTAATATAAGCATTATAATAGAGTATTAGCTACTATACTCTCTAGATCTTAACCCTATTAAATACCTATTTAAATTAGTAAAGAACTATATTTATATATAGGTATAAAATAATAAGGATCTTATAGGGGCCGATCTAAAGTTATACTTACTAATATAAATTAATCTTATAGGAAGGAAAATAAAAGTTATATAAGGATATTTTAAAAAAAGTATAAATTAATATTAAAGATCTAATATAAAAGGGATAAACCTATATTAAATTAATAAACTCCTTACTCCCTACTATAGTCTTATATACTCTATACTCTTTTATACTACTTTAAGAAAGACTTAATATTATAAATATAATACTATATAACCCCCTCTAGTATATTATATTATATTTAGAATCGAAATATCCTTTTTAATTACTTCTAAGTATATTAAGATTAAAATAATACTCTAGTATTAATATTTAGGCCCTATTATAATATACTTTCTATTCTTTAGTACTAACTTATAATTACTACTATATACTATATACTCTAATTATATCTTCTCTTAATAAATCTAAACTTATAAAAGGAGAAATTAGGAAAATTAGATAAGATATACTTAGAATATTTATAGTATTAATATTTAGGGGTATATAATAATAATAAAGAATAAATAATAGATTAGTAAAGGAGGTATTTAATTCTTAGTACCTTTACTTACTATATTAAGTCCTTTTGTATTCCTTCTACTATTACTTTTCTTACTTATATTTATTAACTATAATTAATTAATAAAACTCCTTAGGAGTATTATTATACCTATTAAAAGGCCTTCCTATTTATAAATAATTAGTAATTATTCTTATATAGTATAGTTAAAGTAGGAAATACTTCCCTTTAAATATCTAGTAATAATTACCCTTTATATAGGAATACCTAGGGTAGTATAAAAGAGTATATACCTACTTAATACTTAAACCTCGGCCTATATCTACTATTTAGGCCTCTAGATCTACTTTTTAATTAGCTATTACTCCTCCTCTTCTAGGCTTATTAATATCTATATACTTACAATAGAATATTATAATAATACTTATAGTCTTTCTATTATTTAGAAACTTACTCTACTTATAAAGCTATTTAAAAATAAATAACTAATTAATATCTAATTTTAGAAATTCTTTTATTATCTTACTTACTAGGTATATATCTATAGAGAGTATAATTATAGTCTTCTCCTCCTTCTAAGGTTTCTTTATACTTATATTAGCTATCTTCCACTAGAGAATATACTTCTATATATCTCTAGGTAAAAGAATAATATATAGCTTGGACTTACTAGCTTATCTTCTATTCTTAATAGATAATTTCTACTCTATATTATAGTAGATTATTAGCTCGCTATTATAGGACTAGCCTTATTCCTAGTTAGTAAATAGTATAAATATTAAGGCACTTCTAGTAGGTCTTAGCCGGCTTCTTAAGGTGAAATTCGATTATTAGGATTCCTTATTAGAAGTTAAAGGGTTATAATTTTAAGAATTATAATTTTTAGAATTACTTATAATATTACTAGGCTAATTATTTACTATTTTATCTATATTAATATATTCTAATAGTTAGTAATTACTTCTTAATAGTTCCCCCCTCCTAGTATTAGTAAGGCAGTAAGGTATAATTATATTCTATAGCCTTCTATTAGATTCTATAAATATTATATAATTTTTACTATATTTTAATAGCAATATTTATATATAATAATAAAGCTAAACTATAAAGCTATTCTTAGTTTAAAGTTAGCTATAAATAATAGTAGTAGCTATAAATCTTAATATTTTAGATATAATCCTAATATAGTAGTTAAGATATATATAAATAGTAGTATTTTATATATTTTAGGCCTTAATAACTAGGGTCGGATTAGAAGATTAATACTAAGGGGAATAGATTAGGTAGGCGGCTTATACTTTTTTTATTATTAGGAAGTAATAAAAATTTAATACTAGTACTATAAAAGCTAAGCTATTTATAGTACTACTTTAGGTATAAAGATATAATTACTTATAACCTTTAGTTATATTAATATTCTTTATAATATCTATTTTTAGAAGTTAATTTAAAGTACTACTAAGTACCTATATC